>JARYGA010023856.1:0-44838 GCA_030545235.1 Helianthus tuberosus | reverse complement strand
GGGCCTTGCAGGTCTGAAGTTTTCAAAAGTGGCAGAACAGGCCCCTGCACCTTGTTTCGTTGCGTAACGGCACTTCTAACACCCGTCAAACCCAATTTCAAGCTTCACAATGATGTTAAGGCATAGGGAACATGAAATATGCTTGGAAACATCACGGATGTCGGTTCGTTTAGCCGTACGATCGCGATGTTCGGTTAATTACGACGGAATGCGCATAAGCGCGAAAAACGATCCAAATGACGCGACGAATGGATTTTTCTTATGCCAAACACTAAAATAAAATATTTTAGTGCTTACATAAATTTTTGGATGTTCGGATGTATTCAGAACGTAAGTTATGCGCGAAAATGCAAACTTGTGCACTTTTTGACACTTTTAGTCCCTGAATGACCCAAAAGTTTATTTTAGCACACCGAACCCCTCAAAGCCTATTTCTAAGCTATTTAAAGGATATTTATGGTATGTTTAACTTATGGCCATGTTCCGAAATGTTTGTTACAGTTCAAATTGGCATACTTTCGCAGTTTGTCAACCTTAGTCCCTGTAAGCGATTTAACTTGATTTTGCCATACCAAAGCCTTCGAAACTTATTTCTAAGTTATGTAAAGGTTATTTAAGGTATGTTAAGCCTATTTCACTATTCCGGAGTGTTCGTTGCATTAAACTGGTTATATTTACGTATCGGTGCGCGTATAACCTTCCAGAAAGCGATTTAGAGTTTGGAATTGAACAAAAATTGATATGTGCAAATGATACACATATTTTTACAAATCCAAAGTATGAAATATAATATTTCATTGGTTCGGTATTTGTTTGATGGCCGTGGAGGCACCGGTGTTACACATGAGTGGGGCTCGCAACACCCAAATAGATCTATCACTCATGCCCCTCGGTCCTTATAAAAGGGTTAATGGTCTAAATTTAACGCTTACCCATTCACATGATCTAACAGTTCATTCCTTAGCATACCATTTGTAATCGTAATCATTTGTAACATGTATTTCACCCCCTAAGTTATAAAACTGAAAACAATTAAAAGAAAAGGGGGACTTGAACTCACAATCTTGCGTTCTTCAATCAAATAACTCAAAGCTTCTTCTAGGTTGCACGACTACCTACACACGTGCTACGGTTTGTTAGACGGATGGGCCGTGCCTTGACTTTTAGTCTTATTTAGTATCTTTGAGTTACATTCCTTTTTGTCATAATATTATCCCAAAGTATATAATTATTTGTTAAAATAATATATTTTAACTTATTTGTATTGTAACTCTTCTTGAATATTTTCCCTAAGGATGGTTATACTTATACAAGTATTCTTAACCTTGTGTATTTTGCCAAGTATTGGTGGCGTATTCCGGTGTGTATTCATACGTACGAGAATATGTATTTTTATTGTATTTATTAAGTATTCTTATACTTAGTTTTTCATTTATATTTTCTAGAATATTATTTTTAATTAAATAAAAATTCACTAATATATTTATATTCTTAAAATATATAAATGTTTTAAGAAACTTGTATAGAAAATTATTTATAATTCTTCCTTGGCAAAAATAATTACATTTTCATATAAACCTAAAAAATAATATATTTTCAAGATTAACTTGGAAAATATTTATAAATCCATTTTTCATTCCAAAATAATATGCTCTAAATTTATTTAAGAAAATATATATTTTCTCCCATAAATATTATATTTTCTAATCGTTCAAGAAAACATATATATTTTTCTTCTTGACAAAAATATGATATATTTTTGTAATAATCATAAAAATCATATTTTTCGTCTCCTTGGTTTCCAAAATACCATTTTACTCACTTGTCAATATATATATATATATATATATATATATATATATATTTAATTCCGGCCATTCAAAAAAATATATATTTAATTCCGGAATATTTTTGTAGTTTTCATTCCTTGTTCGGTTTGTTCAAACTTTTGGGTATAAATTATATATTTATTATCTTGGAATTTTGATAATATTTTGTATTGCAATTTTTGGTATTTTGGTGAGTTATATTATTTCAAGTCCTAAAATAATATAACTAATGCACATAATATACAAGTAATCACACAACTTGTGACATCTAAATATATATTTTCCTAAAGACATATTTAGACACTTTTATTTATCAAAAACCAACTTCCAATATTTATAATCTTGTAATAAAAATTATGGAAATTTTTACATGGAAAATTATGGTTAAAATACACTTGTAAAAACTTGGTTAAAAATATTTTTCTAAGTGTTTAAATTCTAGAAATTTTTTTGCCATAGTTTCCCCTTAAAAATGGAGGTTTCCATGCTTTCAAAGCATATCATTTTCTTTTAAAATCATCACAGATCATCAACAAGTCAAACAATACTTACCAAGTGCCAAAATCATGCCATTTACACTACTTCATGAACTTGAAAATTTATAAAAATTTGTAGTAACTTAGTATGGTGTTAAGTAAGCTTAGTTACCCTTTAAAGTGTGGTTATTTGTTTAAAAACATCATTTTTGAAGATTTTAGATCTTTACAACTTGTAAAATGATTTTCTAAAAATATTTCTTTTTGAGTTCTTCTTGTTAGTAACATGTTTCTACACTTGATTAATCACTAAAAATGTGATTAGTTTCTTTAAAACTCATGTTTATGTAAATCTTGAAATTTAACTTAGTTTCTTGAGAAAAGTAGTTTTGAAATCATACATTTAGACTATTAACATGTATTCATAATCATCTTCCATAAAATCATCTTGGTTTTCAAGTTCATGATGAACATAAAGGATGTTCATCTTTGTTTTTCACTAGATCATCCTCTCATCTTGCTAGATCATGTGTTTAATCACAATCTAGCAAGTTCCATATGATGTTTAACATAATAAACACAAACAATCAATAATCAAGAAGCATACAAACAATTAAACAACATAGATCATGATGATTTAGAGCTTTATGTTAGTGATTATGTTCTTGATCTATAATGTTCTTCATGATTAGTCTTTTACATACACTTTTAACCAACATAACAAGATGTAAAATGAGATTAGATGAGTCTTACTACTAGCATAAGGCTAGGGATGAGATCAAGGTTGATGTTGATGATATACTTGGTGGTTAATGGCACTAGAGAGATGTCCTTCCACTTCTAAAGGCTCCTAGCTTCTTATCCTTGCTTCTTACACCTTTGTATCACTAGAGAATGGATGGATTAAACTTGAAAGTGGTGGTGGTGTGGTTGCGTGTTCTCGGCCGAGAGTGGAGGAGAGGAGAGGGAGAGTTTTGAGTGGAGTATGTTGTGAAGAAATGAGAGAATGGTGAACTCTTGGTCCTTTAAATCATCACCACCAACATAGTGTTAACTAGGGGATAATGTGTCTCAAAAGGGTCTTGCAAATCTATTAAACAATTGAATTAGAATCAAGGTGGTGGCCCACCTTCATGACCGTCGCAAGGGGGGGTATAGGGTTGGAATGTAATGGTAAGTTAAGGATATTTAGTTGAAATCTAACGTTTAGTTGGTGTTATAAGTTGTTGTGTTGTTATAATAAGTGTTATGATGTTCGGGGACCATAACTAGCTTGGAAATGATAAAACAATGCTTCTAGTGAAAATTTGGTGTTTTGGGTAGTGTCCGGTTGGTTACCGGTTCGTTAAGGTGCTAAACTATGCTGTTTAGTATGCTTTATGTTACCTTTTTTGACAGTTTTGATTCCCGACACTTAGGAAAGCATTCTGGACCATTAAACCATAATTCTGCATAATATTAAGGTGTCTAACAGCTTATTTTTGTTGAATTCAGCAGAATTCTGCAGTTTATGTGAGTTTTAGGCACTTTACGGCACTTAAACTATCACTCGGAAGGCAGTTTTATGATCCTTACTTTCCTACACACTACACTAGTGTAACTCTTGGTTTCTGGCTCATTCTGTGTCCCAATACCATGTCTGTCTAAGTACTGAACTCCCGTCAGTATTTCTGATTTGTCTGATAACTGTGCTAACTTTGTTTCATGCATCATTTGAATCAGTAAAGTGTTGTATGCAATAATGATATGTCACCATGCAATATGTGATGCACATGTATGTATTATGACAATAATCAGAAAGCATTCATGTCATTAATTTAAATCAACACAATCATTAAGTCATAAATTACTGTTTAATTATTGTACGGATACATGAAATTTTGACAGTTGGCACATATAGTCTCTTAAAAAGTGAAAAAGTGCGAAAATCATCAAAGGTTACATTAAAGGGGAGTCAGATCCAAGTGATTCATCTTGTCTATCTGTTTTTATTTTATTTTTATTTTTCAACATTTTTAGTTTTTATTTTTCATGTTTAAAATCTTTTCTAAAACTTTTGATTTTATTAGACGTTGAGGATAAACCGGTACTAAAAGCTCTTGTGTCCTTGGACGACCTCGGTATCTTACCAACGCTATACTACGCTCACGATGGGTGCACTTGCCCTTATGTATGTTTAGTGTTAGTAAAATATCGTGTTTTATAAATTTAAAACTTGACTAAAGTGTTAAAAAGGGCTTAAAATATACATAAAAACATATCACACCTAACACACATCATCGGCCATCCCCAACAGACATCTGGGCACTATACACCGATGGTGCGTCCAACGAGGATGGTGTAGGCGCGGGTCTGCGGTTAGTCAGCCCTGATGGCCAAGAACTTACTTATGCTATACGCCTCGACTTCAAGAGTACGAATAACGAGGCTGAATACGAGGCATTACTCGCAGGGCTACGGCTGGCAGTCAAACTTGGCGTGCGGTTCCTGGAAGCGCATGTCGACTCATTATTAGTTGCGGGGCTGGTCAACGAATATGCTGCAAAAGAGGACATTATGATCCTCTACCTCGAACAGTCCAATCAACTAGTATCACAGTTTAGCTCCTTCAACATTGTACACATCAACATGAGTGAAAACAAACCGGCTGGTGCACTCTCTAAATTGGCATCAACCAATTTCCAACACCTGGCGAAGGATATACGCATCAAAGTTTTCAAAAACCCTTCAGTACCCATGCGCCAGGTGAATGTCATCCAACTTGGGACTACACCTTGGATGACACCAATCATAAGATACCTGCAATCGGGTATTACCCTAGAAAACAAAGCGGAAGCACGCAAACTGCAGTACAAAGCGTGCCACTATCAGATGGGGGACAGTATCTTATACCGCAAGTCATACCTGGGGCCACTTCTACGCTGCATCGATCCTCAAGACGCCACATATCTAGTCCGAGAAATACACGAAGGAATATGTGGCATCCACGCAGGACCGCGCATGGTAGTGGCCAAAATCATGAATGTAGGGTATTACTGGCCCGACATGCATCTGGATGTTGTTAAGGTCCTGCGCAAGTGCATCAACTGTCAATGACACGAACCAAAAACACTGTGCCCAAAGAACAACCTAATTCCAGTCACCACCGCTTGGCCTTTTAAAAAATGGGCCATAGACGTGGTTGGACCTTTTCCAGATGCACCAGGTGCGGTTAAATTTATCATAGTGGCGGTCGATTTCTTCACCAAATGGGTGGAAGAAAAACCCTAGCCTCCACCACCGCTATTGTTGGACCGAGTTTGGCCTTAAAAACTTCTTTTCACGTAATATGGCAAGTGATTTCAGTAGATGTGAAAAAGATGTGCGGAAATGGAAATCAGACTTTCAAGAAACAAGACCTATAGAATTATCAAGTTTATATCACTTTGAAACAAAATAGTTTACAAGGTGATTGTAAGATTATTATCTAATATAAATGAATCTTGAATTCTGTGGGTGAGAGGGCAATGGAGTTTTGTAGTATGTATGAATGCTAAGCTTAACTCATCGTCTTCTGCTTGGTGAGCCTTCTATTTATAGAAGGTTGGGTACATGAATAAACAATTGTTTATTCATGCAATAAGTCCTGCATAAAGTAGCAATTTGACATATTCATTGAATCCAACGTTCAAGTTGCCTTTGTAATCATGATACCCAATAATGTCAAGTGCTTCGGTCATTATGGCAGGATATAGCTGATTTTTAGACAAGTGGGGTATTCATCAGAATTTCTGATAAACCACTTCATCCGAAATTCTGGTGAACAAATCATCAGAAAATCTGATGATCAGAATCGTCAGAAACTGATGATATTTCTGATGAAATATCATCAGATCCATCAGAAATGACCTTCTCTGATAATCTTCTTCAGCTCTTGATCAACTAGTGATTCTTTGAAGTAGATGCTGTTCATTTCAGTTGTCCTATCTGATCTTCTTCTTCTTGTTGTGATCTTCAGGACTGTTGTCTTCTTCATAGATCAAGTTGAATCTGATTTTCTTCAATACTTACAAATGAAGTTTCCTAACAGTTTCCCCCCTAAGTATTGTAAGAAAATGAACTATCTATATCAACATAAACAACTTTCAACTAATCCTTGAAAAGAAAATTCAAACAACTAAGTTCAGAAACATAAAACATAATCAAACCAACCATTTGTTCAAAAACAGATAAAAATAAAATATTGTTCTCAAAAATAGAATTTTAATCTCATCAATTCATTAATTGATCTTCACTCCACTTCTGTGTTTGTCTCTTGGTTTCAGCCTTTTCTTGTGATCAATTTCCTTTTGAGTTTCCTTGTAAAGTTCTTTGTACCATCCTCTGGATTCCATCCATTTTTCAATGCAATCTTCAATTGTTTTTCTTAGCTGTTCATTGTTCTTTCCCTTTTTTTGAGCTGCTCTTGTTTCTCATTCATGCAGTTCCTTATATATTTCAGAGTTTGATTTGAATACCTGCATATTTCACTGATTCTGAACAAAGCTTTCTCATCATGAGCATCTTTGAAGACTATACACATTTCTGGTTTGTCAAAGATTGCTCCAGTTCTTACTAGTTTAGAAGGAATTTCAGCTGGAATTGTGTTGTTGGGAGGAAGTAATAGCACCTTGTTGCTATATTCAAAATTGATACATAGATCAAAGTCTGCCAATGCAGCTCTTTTATATAACTTTGCTCCTGCATTTTTGATGCTGTCAAGGGCTCTTCTAATCACAGTTGAACCACTTTCCTCTTTATCAATGATATTCTTCAGTTTTACTATACCCATTGGGTGAATATCATCAGCCAGATTTCCATCAGTAACCTTTTGTTCACTACTGTCTTTTCTGATCAAGGTGTATTTGTTCTGACCTTCATTTCCTAAGACACCTCCTCCAGTGGTTAAAGTGATGATTCTATCAATGGAGACTATTGGATTGGTCATTGGTTTATGCAGAATTTCCCAGCTTCCCTCATTCCTGATTTGAACAATACCTTTACTCATTGGAGAGAGTGGCCTTTTTGGGTTGTCTTCTGGACCTTTCCAGTAGTAGTGCTTTAGGTGTTCTTCAGGGTACATAATTGTGTGTAAATCACCTTTCAACACTTCTACTTCTTTGAGGTTTCCATCTGAATCTTCTCTAATCACTTTTCTTGGTCTTTTTGAAGAGGTTACTTCATGTTCCATTCTTCTCTTCTCTTTTGCATCTATTTTTATGCTGAATTCTGTTTCTCCTGTGAGAGCTGTGGAAGTAGTTTGAACTGGAACAGGTTCTATATGTTGGACCCTTGAAGTATCTGGTTTTGGAATGTTTAGTGGAGGACCCAAGAGTAACTTTGGTTTATTAGGAGGAGGACCCATGGGTTGCTTCTATTTTTGAGTTGTTGGAGTTTCTGTTTGTTTGGTTTGATCTTGTTTAATGGTTTCTGGTTGTTGTTAAGGAGTTTCTGACTCTCCTGTTTTTTTTTCTTGTGGAATTGGGGCTTTCAGTTCATGAAGATCAACTTTTGCCAGTCTGGCAACATTATACTGCAACCTCTTTACTAACAAATGAACATTAGCAAGAGTTTGAGTATTTGTTTCTTCTTGTTTCTTCATTCTCTGAAATTCCAGGTTTTCTTGATTTTTCTGTGCAGTCAATTCCACCATCAGCTTCTCAAAAGCCTCAGCCATGCTGCTGTTGTTGGCTCTGAGGAACTGTATTTCTTCAAGAATTCTTCCTGAACTTGAGCTTTCCCCTGCAGTTGCAACCTCAGCCACCTGTTTCTTGATATCTTGCAGTTCTTTGAGAGCTTTCTTGAATTATGATGAGCTCTCTCTGTTTTCTGATGACTCTTGTAGTTTGTTGAGGGCTGCAGTGTTGTCTTCTGTTTACTTCTGCACAGCTTTAACAGTTTCTGATAAAACTTTGATATCTGACTTTTGATTTCTGGTTTCTTTCAGTATTTGATCAAGTTTTTCTTCTGTGGCTGTTTTCTCAGTACAAACAGCAGTTGTGTCTTCAAGTTCTTTGTGAAGTTGTTCAGTGGACATAGATTGATGTCCTTGGTAAATAGGAGGAACAACAGACATTCCACCTCTAACACCAGCAGAAAACACATTCTCTGTTGTTTTGAGGGAAAGAGGATTGAAATATTCCATATTCTCTATACCCTCACCAGAAAATTGAAACACATTCAAGTTCTGGTTTTCCTCATATCCTTGAACCTTTTCAGGTTCTCCATGAGTTGTTGAGAAACTCTTAGTTTTCTCATCCAGGTTTCCTTCATCAGTAGACTGATCTCCACCTGTTGCCACCTCATTTTCCTCCTCAGAATCTGATTCAGAAAATAGGTCTTTGGTTCCAATCTCACTTTATCTTACAGAAACATTGTCTATTTTTGAAATTTCATAATTTCCTTAAATTGAGTCATCAGAATCACTCTCAGAATTATGAACAATATCAAGTTTAGAGTGTTGTGCACTTGTTTCTCCCATGTGTGAGATTTCAGCATGATGTTCTTCTGCCACAAGACTCATGTTTACATCTTCATCAGCTAGATGAGGATTTGATTCACCCTGCTGCTCCATTCTTGGTGTGCTTGACTCCTGTGCATCATGCTCCTTGGGGGACACACTTTCAAAAACTTCTTTGTTTTCTGGCTTTTTGCTTAACATCTTCAGGTATTCTTCTCTATATGGTGAATCTTCTGGTATCAGATACATCATTCTTTCTAACAGAACAGGCACATCATAATCTGACTTCCAAGACCCTACAGCAGTCCAAGGTCTCATAATTTCTGTACTCCACATATTTTCTGATGCTGGAATTTCTAGGTTCCTTTCAGAAAATGCATCAGAGATTATGATTGACAGAAATCTTGGAAAAGGTAGATGTGAATCTATCCTTCCAGTGTGAGTCAGAATTGATCTTCTGATCAGATTAAATATTTCTGTTCCAAAATCAATGTTCAACCCATTAATGCGACTGAACATGATTGTTAGAATATTCATATTTATCTTATCTGTACCTCCAATTTTTGATGATAAACACTTGTTCAGAATTTCCATTAACACTTGCCAGAAGGCAGGTAGCTTGTTCCTCTTGAATTCATTGATTTTTGAAATCTTTGTCTTGTAACCCATTACAGCATCAAGTTGTGAAAACATATCTTCTTTTTTCTGGTGCTTCTTCATAGCTTTGGTTTAAGGGTAGTTCCAAACATTCCCTTATTTTCTCCGGTGAGATTGTAATGAAAATATCTCCCCACACATGTGTTGTTAGCTCAATCTGATTTGAGACTTTGAGAGTTTTTACAACTTGTTGTAAGTGTTTTTCTGGTACCTCTCTGGTCTTTGTGAGAGCTTGAGCTATCGGGCATCTGATCAGAAATTCAATGAGAATTTGACACTTTATATCATATTCTTCAATGTTATCGTTCATTGCTTCATTGTTGCTCTTTAATGGAAGAAATTCAGCTTTGGTGATGAAAGGAACAGAGTGTTCGATTGGTGGTATGTTGATGTTGATAGCAGCCATTTAGAATTTGGGTTTTTGTTTCGAAAAAGGGTTTTTAGGGTTTTGAGTTTGAAGGTTGAAGATGGAAGTCTCTGTTTTTTAATGAGGTATTTATAGTGTATCGAGACAGAGATCTTTGAGTGTTTTTCGTGGGTTGTTTGTATTCAAGGTGGTTAATGACACCTTAATGATGTTTTAATCCTTTAAGGAAACAACCGTTTTTAAAAACCTTTGGTTTATCTCTAATTTAATGTAAATCCTTTTAATGAAAATCAGAGATTCCAAGGATTTTAGCAGATAAACACTAATGTCCAACTTGCACCATTTCTCCATGTGGGACCCCTTTTGTTTCAACAAGGTCCAATAGAAACCTTTTTTGAGATTGTGTATCTTCCTAAGTTTTCCTTTTGATGATATATATCAGAAAATCTTTGAATAAAACTTTTGAGAGTTGGATTTTCTTCATATATCATCAGAATGCATTTGATTCATTTACAGAGATTGAATCAACATTTTTTTAGATAAGAAGGAATAAGTAGAGTTCCTAGATTTTTACTTACATTGCAGTTCTAAACTCCACATCTTTGTTCTGATTATCAGGAAGTGTTTGTCATACAGCTTGTTCCAGTCCTCAGAAAAAAAATATTTTGAAAGAAACTTATTTCAAAAATTTAGATGGTTATAAGTTTCTTTGAATCTGGTTAAAGGCAATGTTTTCTGATGCTTCTTTCTGTTGATTTGTCACACTTCCTGGTTGTCAAGAGATTTTTCTAATAAAAAATTTGATTTTCTGATACATTATCAGATTTTCTGGTTATTTTGAGAATTTTCTAGTGTATGAACAGATTCTGATGACTTAATGGGTTTTCTGAAAAATTACCAGATTTTCTAATTGGTCATCAGATTTTCTGAGTTTCACTAAATCTATCAAATTTCATTTGAGTTTTACCAGATTTTCTTTGTTTTTATCAGACATGTTGTTTTAGTTCCCCCTAAATCTATTTTCATGTTTTTGTTTTTTTTAAGTAGATAAGAAAAATGTCATTAAACATGCAAAAAAACAGATAAAACAAGTAAACTACAACTACTCCTCCTCCAGCACGTTGAACATGCACTTCACATATAACCAGAGACTGGTTATCCGACTAGTGTGATTCGTTGATGGGACAAGGGTAGTATCACTTATGTTTTCTTGAAGTGCCAACTCGGCTCTTGAATACCAGCTTCTCACTCCTCCGAAGTCCAGCTGACTGGTAATCACCTTGGTTACGAATCGAGGGTAGATCAGAAAAGGTTGACGGTCGTGAATGTTTGCTTCTAGGTCTCTCATGAGAAACTTAGAAAAGTTGTAAGGTTTTTCCTGTACAACAGCATGAATCACCTCCATCATCCTATGGGACAGCTCGTTGAAGTGTCCAATCTTCTTAGAGAAGCAGACACTGAGCTGTGTCACCAAATACTGGAAAGGTGGTATAAAACTAGATTTGCTAACTTACCTTGACACGTTGTATGTATGATAGCCCATTTCTGTCAAGGTCTGTTGCACTTCTGCCTTATCCAGGAAGGTGTTTTCTTGATCATCACCCAGCCGGAGAACATCTCTGAGAGTTTCCTCCTTTAGGGTGATCTTGACCCCCATAACCTTACTCTATATCCACATGGAAGTGCCACTGAAAATGATTTCAGAGTTCCACCAGAATTCTTGAAGAAGTTCTGGATATATAGTGACATGTGTAGATACAGCGAAGCCCAAGGGACTTTGCATGATCATGTTATACACATACTTGCAGTCCTCCCATGCAGGTCCTTCCAAGTTAGACCTAAGTCTAAGATTATGATGTCTGTGAAGAGGGAGAGGGAATTGTGTTACTCTTATCATTTTTGGGCGACCCATCTTAAAATAAGAAATTTCTGATGAAGAGCTTTTGAAGAGAAGATTTGGTTGATGTGAAGAAAGTCTTTTTCAGGTTGTTAATATTTATAGATGAAAGTGATAGTTGTGCCATAAAAGTTATTAACAGCCAAAGTTCTAAAGATTTTCATTTCCATTTCAATCTCTTCAATTAAGACGATATCTGTTGCAGTGAGAATATGACAGTCTACTAAGCCCCTATGTGTGAGTAAGCAATGAATAGCTAGGCGGCTACTTTCATAGCTCCTAATCATTTTAGTGCCTACGTGTCTCTTAAACTTCTTATGAAAAAATGACGTTGCATGCATTGGTAGTGTAAGAAAAATTCAATTTTCTGCAAAAAATTTCTTGTGACGGTTGATTTTCTCTGCTGTATTGAATTTTATCTTAATGCATGTTACTTTTCCCCCTTTTTGTTTTTTTTTAATTTAAATGAAAGACAGAGGAAAAAAAAACAAAAACAGACTATACACAGTTATGAATTTATACATATGTGGGATATGCATGAAGATAGAAGTGTATGATGATCAGTGATTATTCTGATGTTTTAACAAAGTTTCTGATTTTATATCAGAATTTCTGATGATTTCACCAGATTTTCTGATATTTCTTCAGATATTCTGATAAATCATCGTTCATTGATGATTTATCAGATCTTCTGATGTTCCACCAGATAGATGGATTTCTTTTTCAGAAACCTGTTGAATTGTTCTTTGATTATCAGAATTTTGATGTTCATCAACTTGGTTTTCAATTTGTGTCCTTTTGTTTTCTGAAAAATCTTCAACTTTTATATTAACCATGCCAAGTTTGCTGATAAAAAAATTGTGTCTCTTTTCATCAACAGGTTTTGTAAAGATATCAGCAATTTGGTTTTCAGTTGGAACAAAATACATTTCTATGTTACCTTTCTCCACATGATCTTTTATGAAGTGATATCTGACATCTATGTGTTTGGTTCTTGAGTGATGAACTGGATTTTCTGTTATTGCAATTGCACTTTTTTATGAAGTGATATCTGACATCTATGTGAACAGCAACTTGCTGCTGCTACATATTCTGATTCTGCTGCTGATGTGGCAACACAATTTTGTTTCTTGCTTGCCCAACATACCAATTTTTCTCCCAAGATTTGACATGCACCAGATGTGCTTTTTCTGTCAATCTTGCACCCTGCATAATCTGCATCTGTATATGCAATTAGTTCAAGGTTTGTATCCTTTGGATACCAGAGACCAAGTTCTGATGTGCCTTTTAGATATTTGAAAACCCTTTTTACAGCTTTTAGGTGGGATTCTTTAGGATCACATTGATATCTGGCCAGAAAGCATGTTGCAAACATAATATCTAGTCTGCTTGCAATTAAATATAGCAATGATCCTATCATCCCCCTATAGGTTTTAATATCTACACTTATTATATCTTTATCATAATCTAATTTGTTCCCTGTTGCCATGGGAGTTTTTGAAACAGAGCAATTTTCAAGTGAGTATTTTTGTAGAATTGTTTTCACATATTTTGATTGACTCAAAAATATTCCATCAATTCTTTGTTTTACTTGTAAACCCAAGAAAAAGGTTAACTCACCCATCATACTCATTTCAAAGTGGCTGGTCATTAACTTTTGAAACTTTTTACAAAATTTTTCATTTGTTGATCCAAATATAATGTCATCAACATATACTTGGACCAACAAAGTATGACCTTTGTGTGTTTTGAGGAAAAGTGTTGTGTCAATAGTACCTTTAGTAAATCCAGAATTGAGTAAGAAGTTTGATAGTGTTTCATACTAGGTTCTAAGAGCTTGCTTCAAACCATACAAGGCTTTGTTTAATCTGTAAACATGATTTTGAAATTTTGGATCAACAAATCCTTCTGGTTGCTGCACATAAACTTCTTCTATCTGCTGGATTGCCAATGATGTCAGAATGAACATGTCCTTTGATCCATCTTAACTTGTTGTAGAAAGTTGTTGGTTCTGATGGATTTGAAGTTTCCCCCCGAACAGTTGCCTCAGTTGTGTGTAGTGTATCAGAATTTTGATTTTCTGATGTACTACTCACTTGTTCTGCAGGGTTAGTACATGAAATATCTATTGATTTATTTTTGAAATATGTATCATGTTCTAAGAAATCTTCTGTTATCATTTCAAAGAGATGTTCATAATTTTCTTGTTTGTCAGAAAAATTTATTTCTTTCATGAATTCATCAGAAACCTCTGTTTCTGATGAGTCATCAAATGAAACATACCGACTTTCTCTGATTGTCCTTGTGTTAAGAATAAAAATTCTATAAGCTTTTGAGGACAAAGAATAACCAAGAAAAATACCTTTTTCTGCTTTTCTGTCAAATTTTTCAAGGATTTCAAAATCATTGAAAAAAAAACATCTACAACCAAATGTATGTAAAAATTGTACACTTAGAATCCTTCCATTGATAATGTTGTAAGGTGTTTTGTTTAGCCTTTTGTTGATTAGGGTTCTGTTTTGGGTAAAACAGGCATTTGCTATTGCTTCTGCCCAAAAATGAGTGGGCATTTTAGCATAAGCAAGCATTGTTCTGACAACTTCTACTAAGGTTCTATTTTTTCTTTCAACTACCCCATTCTGTTGCGGTGTTCTGGGAGCAGAAAAATCATGAGAGATTCCTTTACTTACAAGAAAGCTCTCAATTTTTGAATTCTTAAACTTTGTCCCATTGTCCGATCTGATCCTTTTGACTGTTAGTTTTAATAGATTTCAATTTTCTTGATAAAATTAATGATCAGATCAGGAGTTTCACTTTTCTTCCTTAAAAATTCGACCCATGTGTATCTGGAAAAATCATCTACTATTACTAGTAGGTATTTCTTTCCAGAAAAACTTTCTGTACTTATGGGTCTACACAAATCCATGTGTAAAAGTTCCAAATTTTGTATGATAGAGGACTCATAAATTGATTTGTGTGAGCTTCTTTTTGATTTTCCCATCTCACAAGCTTCGCAAATTTTATCCTTCTTTGAGGATATAAAAGGTAATCCTTTTACCAGACCCTTGCTTGCTAATTTGCTTAGGTTTTTGAAATTTAAGTGGGCTAACCTCTTATGCCACAACCAACTACTTCCCTTGTTGATTTTTGAAAATATACATAATTTTGGATGTTCATTTTCTTCTTTGAAATCAAAATAGTATATTGATTATCTTATTCTTTTTCCACTTAAATAGATTTTATTATCATCCATACCTATTAGCAAGCATTTTTCTGGAAAAAAGGTTACCTGAAAACCTTTATCATAGAATTGACCACAACTTAGCAGATTATACTTTAAGCCTTCAACATAGGCTACTTTCTCTATGGTCAAACATCCATACCTTATGCATCCATATCCCATGATCCTCCCTTTCACTCAATTTCCAAAATTTTCCAATTTACCCAGCTTTGAAACAAAGTTGCTGAGTAAGCTCCTATCCCCAGTCATGTGCTTGGAGCTTCCTGAATCGCAGTACCAGATCTGTTGCACATGATGGTCCTAATATGGAATGTGTAGAGGGTTTTTGGTACCCAGGCTTGCTTGGGTACTCTTTCTGATGAGATTTTAATCAGATTATTTTCTCTTGTAGGCCTTTCATCAGAATATCTGTTATATGCTGAGCCATGAACAAATTTTTCATTTTTCTTTTGGAGATGGTGTTGAACAAGCTTCAGTATGTCAACACACATACAAGATTTATCAGAATTTTCTGATATTATTTCTTGTAATGGAATGAGTGGATAATTTTGAAAAGATGAGTGAACTGCTTCTGGAGTCTTTAAAGATTTTTGTTTGAATTCACTTCTTTTAGGTTTAAAGTTGGGTTTTTCAAAAGAGTATTCAGAACAGGTTGACTTACAAGATTCAGAATCAGATTCTGATGAAAATTTATCAGGAATCTGATGGGTAGCTTTTACAAAGACAATGGGTTTACTTTCTTTTGTTTTTACATATCCTAAACCCTCTCCTTTGTTCTTAGGTGTGGACTCAATGAAGTTTATGAATTCTTTGGCTTGTTGAAAACCTCTTACATTAATTTCTTTATCATTGATTTTCTTATAAAGATCTTTTCTTTCATTCTCATAGAACTCAATTTTAGCTCTGTGATCTAAATTTTCTTCTATTAGTAATTGGTTTTCAAGAATGATTTTATTCATGGTCCTTTGCAACTCATCAGATTTTTTACTATCTGATTTCTGCTTATCTTGCAGATTTAGAAAATCTGACATGAGCTTGTTTAGATTGTGTTCAAGATCAAGATTGTCTAAATTTACCTGTTGTCCTGAAGTTTCTGGTATGTCATCAGAAAGTGCCATGAGGCAGAAGTTAGCCATTTCTTCTTCTTCTTTTTCATCAGAAGAATCATCAGATAGCCATGTATCTGTCCCTGCAACTAGACTGAGTTGTTGCTGCTTCTTAGCTTCTTCCAGCTTCTTCTCATAATAAGCAACATCTTTCAGCTTCTTGGTCTTGCATTCTGATGCATAGTGACCTCTTTTCTTGCACTTGTAACACACAACTTCAGCCTTCCCCTTATCCTTAGATCTACCTTCTTCCTTAGATCTTCCATCCATCCTCCCTCTGTCACTTCTTTGGTATCTCTGGCCTCCTCCACTCAACCTCTGCTCAAATGTTTTAGTGAGCAGTGCTATTGCTTCAGCAAAAGCTGAAAAATCTGATGATGTATCAGAAATTTCAAGATTTTGGCTGTTTGATGGTTGTGGATCATTGGTAGGTGGTGTTCTTTGTGAGTTTGAGATAAGAGCTAAAGATCCCCCTCTTTGAATGGTTTCTTCAAATATTTCTTCCTCTCTGGGGATCAAGATGCTGTATAAGTCATGAAGACTCATATTTCCTAGTTCTAAGGTTGAGGACAAAGTCATGGTTAGACTTCTCCATTCTCTAGGTAAAGCATCTAGAAATTTTATGTTTCTTTCATCATTTGATTTTGTTATACCAAATTTCTTTAGCTCGTTCAAAAGTTTTGTAAATCTTTGATATGTATCATTTAATCTTTCATTGGGTAAACTTTTGAACCTCTCATATGAGGAAACATTGTTTGTTCTCTTGTTTCTTCTCATCCTTTCTCCTCCTTCACAAAGATTTTCCAACTGATCCCATATTTCCTTAGCTGATGCACATGCATCAACTTGTGAAATTATGTCACTGGGGATGGCCATTATTAAAAGTGATTTTGCCATTTCATCCCCGGCCACCAGTTCCTTGTCTTCCGCGCTTCACTTTATTTCACTTTTAGGAGCACGGGAGGCAGGGATTGCAGGTGATTGGTCAGTCGCTGGAATAGCTGGTATTTCAGTCATTGGTATATGTGGACCCCTTTCAATGGATTGAAATAGAGCTCGGTCATGACCATTGAGGAAATTGACCATCCTGATTTTCCATTGGGGGTATTCCTCTCTGACCAGAGTCGGAGGTTTAGACATAGAACCAATGTTAAAATCATTATTCCAGGATTGAAAGTTGGCCATATTTAGAGAAAAGAAGATGAGCGATTGATCGTTTAAAAATAGTTTATTCAATCTGCTCTGATACCAATTGTTGGACCCAGTTTGGGCTTAAAAAACTTCTTTTCACGTAATATGGCAAGTGATTTCAGTAGATGTGAAAAAGATGTGAGGAAATGGAAATCAGACTTTCAAGAAACAAGACCTACAGAATTATCAAGTTTATATCACTTTGAAACAAAATAGTTTACAAGGTGATTGTAAGATTATTATCTAATACAAAAGAATCTTGAATTTTGTGGGTGAGAGGGCAATGGAGTTTTGTAGTATGTATGAATGCTAAGCTTAACTCATCGTCTTCTGCTTGGTGAGCCTTCTATTTATAGAAGGCTGGGTACATGAATAAACAATTGTTTATTCATGCAATTAGTCCTGCATAAAGTAGCAATTTGACATATTCATTGAATCCAATGTTCAAGTTTCCTTTGTAATCATGATATCTAATAATTTCAAGTGCTTCGGTCATTGTGGCAGGATAGAGCTGATTTTTAGACAAGTTAGGTATTCATCAGAATTTCTGATAAACCACTTCATCAGAAATTCTGGTGAACAAATCATCAGAAAATCTGATGATCAGAATCGTCAGAAACTGATGATATTTCTGATGAAATAACATCAGATCCATTAGAAATGACCTTCTCTGATAATCTTCTTCAGCTCTTGATCAACTTGTGATTCTTTGAAGTAGACGATGTTCATTTTAGTTGTCCTATCCGATCTTCTTCTTCTTGTTGTGATCTTCAGGACTGTTGTCTTCTTCATAGATTAAGTTCAATCTGATTTTCTTCAGTACTTACAAATGAAGTTTCCTAAAAGCTATGATAACACGAAAGTTTGTCTGGGAACACATCATCTGTCGTTTCGGTCTACCAATGTGCATCGTAACCGAAAACGGCACCAACTTTGCCGCTGATGATTTCCAAAAATGGCTAAAAGAACTAAACATCGAGCATATCTTCTCTTCTGCGGTGTATCCCCAAGGGAACGGCCAGGTAGAAAGCATTAACAAAAGTTTAGTGGAAGGAATAAAGGCAAGGTTGGGAACAGCCAGGAGAGGCTGGGTCGATGAACTTCCAAGCATCCTATGGGCATATAGGACCAACCAAAGACAAGCAATGGTGAGACACCCTTCAGCCTGGTCTATGGTTCTGAAGTGGTGATCCCAACCAAGATTGGTCTCCCTTCCCCAAGAATGCTGGTTGTCAACAAGATTGACAACAGCAGGGAGCGCAGGCTTGACTTAGACCTCTTGGAGGAAAAGCGTGAAAACGCAGCCATTAACAAGGCTAAATACAAAACCAAGCTAGAGAAATACTACAATGCGCACATGCGAATCTGCACGTTCATCCCAGGAGACTATGTCCTTCGTGATAATGAAGCCTCTAACGCAGAACGCCCAGGCAAACTTGCCCCTAATGGGAAGGCCCTTACCTCATACACGAGGTCTTGGGCAAAGGCGCGTACAAACTGCAAGCATTAGCAGGTGACATTATCCCAAGGACCTGGAACGCACAGCAGCTCAGACACTGCTATATGTAAGATTGTAACCTATACCTTCTTATGTAATTCATGGCCTACGCGCAATCTGTTCATTAATAAACAAACGGTTACCACAACATTGTTTATCCCATAATTCTATTACAAATGCGTGTTACACTTTGTCGTATCTACAAAAACAGATTGGCAAAATCTTCATTTGCAATACCCATACAAAGTGGCAGTCACACACAAATATTGTAATAGTCGCAAGGCCAAGCATTGCAATGCATCCGACCGGACGCATGCAACAAATCACTTAAAGGTTTTTTCAAACCTTACACATTTCCTAAACCCTAACGGGATAAAAAAGGGAACTGACGACTACATACACGACAATGGTGTACAGTACACTAATTATTTCATGTGTGCCTAACCAGTGGAACAGAAATAATAACAGGTGTTCGACTCACTCGCGCTCTAAAGCCAACTTAGTCACACATTAACTTACTTGCGTCTCACCTAGACACAAAAAACGCAACTATAAAACCACGTAAAAACGTGTCCAATTATGTGAAGACACGTGTCCTAAACCCTAATCGTGTAAAAGATTGTGTTTGAAGGACTAAAGTTGTAAAATGATAAAATTATGTACGCGAAGGGACGAAAAGTGTCAGCATGCCAAACTTGTGCCTCTGAATGACCACACACAAAGAATATATTCTTAAACGAGTAATTAATTGGATATAAGAAGCCGTTTGTGAAAATAATCGAAAGATTATAAACTACAGGGGTTAAACGTGTCAACATGTTAATTCTTACCTCTGAATGACCTTTTAACGAACTTGAGTCTTCGTAATTTTCAAATATATTCTCAAGAATAAGTGATATAAATTTCACGAGGTTTCGAGATCGTTATGCGTTGTTTACGCGAATTCCCAAGAATTAGGGTTTAAAGCGTCAACGAGGCGAAACTTATGTTTCCGGAGATCGTTTAACTAAACCGGGCCTAACGGTGTTTGGTTATACTCCCTAGATCATCTACAAACTAACTGCAAGGGCCAATTGTGCTTAAAATGAAAGATATGAAGCTTAAAAAGGTGCAGGGACTGAACTTGTCAAGAATGAAACTTGTTTGGCTGGTCTAGAGGGGTGTCGCGCCGCGCGACCATATGATCTTTCTGCCGTCGCGTGACGCGACGGCTATGTTTCGACAGGTTGTTATTTCCAGGTGCAGGTTATCATCTTCCTTGTGCTCCAAACCAAAACAAAACGAATACTAGGGCCTTGTTGATGGTTTTTTATACCACTAGGACACATGGAGCTATCTTGGAACACCTGTGATCATCTGGAACAACCTAAATTCACTATAAATAGGCCTTTAAGTTCAGCATTCTCACTTGCACTTTCACTCAAAATCACTCTCAACTCTCTAGCTTGTGTTCTGAGCATTTCTAGAGGTTCCTGAATCAAAGGGAAGCTTGTTCTTGTAGAAAAGATAGCTAGGACCCTTTGTAAGTGTCTTAGCCCCCTTTTTTAGTTCACTTTTTAGTTTAAAAACCGAAAAGTCAAAGTTATCGTAATCTGACTTTGACTTTCGGTTTAAACTCAAATGGTCCAGCCATTGTTCGAAATGAATGTGGTTATGTGACCATAATTAAGTAGGTGATTAACCCTTAAAAGGGTACCTCCTAATTATTTCGTTTGCCTAGTTAATTGTCGGGTTAAACTATTAAGTTAAAAAGTCAAACTGACTAGAATTTGAAATAATAATCATAACTAACAATGCAGAGGTTATAAATTATATTTTACCACTCTAATAACTTGGTAATTAGTATTAGAACATGTTTAAGTATGTTCAACCCGACAATTATCAGTTTAGGGTCGGTTCACAACCGAAAGTCGCAAAAACTTTACTTTTGCTTTGACTTTCAGTTCTGAACCGATTGAGCTTAATTCTTCCATGTTTTAAGCTTCCATTAGGACCACCTTATGTTGTAGTATAACCCTCTGGAGTTATATTACCTGGTCCTTAGTATTCTGAATTATATGCTAATCTCTGTTAATATGCTTATAAATTGAAGCTTTTTATTAACTAAATTGCGTTATCTTGCATAAGTCATGTTTAAACATAGATTTTGACCCAAAACTAATTACCTACTGTTAAGATATTATTTTTAGGAATTTTTGGAATTTTTGATCAGATTATAATCTGATTATATCATGGAGTTCTTGTGTAATTCGGTAAATGACGATAATACCCTTTTCATGAATAAAATGAGATTAACAAATGATTTGAATGCCAAACTCCTTCCTACTGATTTTATACATTAAATAAATTATTTTGAGCATTTAAAACTAATCAAAATCTCAGACTTCCATAAACATTCTTAATTATCGTCAATTAGCGATTTTACGCTAATTAGGTGCATAGTATGGTTTAAAACCATATTTGACACCTAAGAATTATTACCTACTGAATTTTTAAATAAATTTTAATATCATTACAGTAAGTATAAGTCATGAACTCAGACTTCCAAAAATGTCCTTAAAAGCATATGTGAAATGACCAAAATACCCTTTCGGGGCATAGTTTGGCCATAAATAGTAAACCTGTAACACCTCGAAAATTTGTGTCCAATAAAATAATGACACGTGTCATGTAAGACAAAAGTGTTATAAAACCGGATCTAGTTAAAGATGTATGGTAGGATTTAAAAGTGTCGACATGTTAATTAAATACCTCTGAGCGACATAGTTATGAATCCCAAGACCCTAATCTATATTATAAACATCTGATATACGTTCAAATCCGGTAATTTCTAGTAATAATTGATTCAAATTGCAAGAATGGGATCCTATGAGGATGTGCATGACAAATCTTCATTCATGGCCCATTTCAAAAGAATCCAAGACATTTTTGAAGCATGGCAAGTTGACATAACTGTTCAAGCATGTTCAAGAGGTCCCATATTGATAATAAAGGTCCAAATTCGAAGTGGAAAAGTTGCGTGATCAAAGCTTTAAAGTTTGCAAATTTTGGTTCCTGATGACGGCTTACGGACCGCAAGACCCTCCTCTTACGGTCCGTAAGACAGTCCCAGCAGCAGAACACCCACAGGTGTCTGTCCAGCCCGTTTAACCGACTTATATTGCCATTTTTCATTTCCATATGCAGCACAAACTAGTTCTTAGGCACTAGGGACACTTGTAATTGATCAGGGATCAATCCTAGAGTTGTTTGGCATGATCTTGATCAATCAAGATCACTATATAAAGACCCACATTGCTTCAACTTTTGATCATTCATTCACACCCAACTTCTGATCATTTCTGGAGCACAAGAGCCTTCCCTAAGCATCACTAATCGTGCATAGGACCTTGGTAAGCTCCTTTAACCTTCCTTAATCGTGTTTTACTTAGTTATTAGCTAAAAATTCAAACCGTCGTAATTAAGGTTTGACTTATCGATTAATCACTAATGGTCCAGTGATTTGTCAAATTGAAAGTTGTTATAAGTTGGTAAACAGAAACTTAAACTTCGAAATAACGCCTATTTAACAATGTAGAAGGCGTGTAACCTGTTTCACCACTCATATAACTTGGTAATCAATGTAAGAACATGTCTAAGCATGTCCGACCCGACAACTTTCAGTTTAGGACCGGTTCGGAACCGAAAGTCACATACTTTGACCACTGCTTTGACTTTCAGTTCTGACCCATATTAGCATGATTTAGAAATGCCTAAGAGTTTCATTAGGACCGGGTTATATGATAGTATAACCCTCTGTGATTGGTTCGTTGATTGTCCGATTCGTTTACACGTTTCCGTTAATTGCTTAATGTTGACCAATATGCCCATTTGACCTTAAAACGAGAATTTTGGAAATGTGAGAGGACAATAATCTTTGTTACTGATTTATAAACATGTCCCTAAAACTTCACATCAGTTGGAGGTCTAGATTAGGAGTTATGCTCAATAGCGTAATTAGCAAGCTTTTTATTAATTAAACGGCGTAATTAGCATAAAGCCTATCTAAACCCAATTTTTGACACCAAACCTTTTACCCACTGATGTAATATAATATTTTGGGATTTTTGGAAGATTTTTAATTATTTTTAACCTGATCATAACCTAAGGTTATTGCCTTGATTCGGTAAATACCGATTATACCCTTTTGCTTATAAAAAGAGTTTTACATAATATTTTGGCACCAATTCAATTGCTACTGATTTTATATGATAAATAAAGTATGTTGGACTTTATAAACTGATCAGAAAACCAGATTTCCAGTTATGACTCGGAAATCGCTTAAAACGGCTTTTTACGCATATTAAACACATAGTATGGGTTTAAAACCATTTTGTCTTATAAGACTTATCACCAACTGATATAACCTATTAAATTAAGTTGTTTTACTGATTATTTCAGACCCGAATCTCAGAATTTTAATTAATCTCTTTTATAATCTTTTAAATGACCAAAATACCCCTACGGGGCTTAAATTGAGATTAAACTCGTTTTGGGCATAATGGAAGGTATCCTACTGATATCACAACATATTTAAGGCATATTAACTTAGGAAACCTGTACATGACTCTTATGGTTACCTGTTACGCTTCTTGCACGTTTGGTTCGGTTTATGTAACTAGTTTGCATAAATTAGCCGAAACGGGTCAAACCTTATCATTTTAATCTCAAAAATCCAGAATGTGTTTAGTTTACCCATATTATACAAGTCTCCAAGCTTGTTGGGTCTAAACCACATTCTATTCCGGTCTTCGCTTAATCGTGCGTTTGAACCGTATCTTCTTTCAAAACTAACCGGTCTAAGTTTAGGCTTAATTAAAGAGCCGTTAGAAATCTAATAGGTTAATATAAACCTTCGTTCCAGAATAGGAGATCCGGTAAAAGCTACGTGCACTTGCTTGTTGTGATTATTACTTGCAAAGGTAAATACTTTTAACTTATTTTTCCCTTATACGGGCTTGGGGTACGGTATATAAAATACCGCTTGGTCGGGCATTAAATCTTTAATCGTATGATGGTTAATTTATTGAAATGACCCGTTTGAATTGTTTTGTTTGCTTAAAGCCTTTGGGGGGTTAATGACCATGTCCCGGATATCCTTGGCATCATTTATTGAAATGGTCACGACCTTAGCACGGGGTGTAGGCGTACACCCGACAGTGCATATATAATTAATAAAGGTATAACCGTTGGTTTGGGGATAAACCCGACACGGGACTATATCATGTGGTGTGTCTATAAATCTTTAACCCGGCATGACCCGGTAACTGAACGCATAACAAACATGTAATTCTTTTACAAGTATTATATTCAAATAATTATCCCAAGTTATAAAGAGTTTTGTGCCGCGTGCATTCAAATCAATTTTATTAAACTTTCAAAATGAGTCGGTTAATTGTATTTACCAGTGTAAACTGACGTATTTTCCCAAAAAGATTAAGTGCAGGTACTACTCGAAATAGGCTGGCTTTCTCCTTAGCATCCACAATAAGTCTCGCAAGCTTGGATGACATAAAACTGTTGAACAATGTTTCCTGATACTTAATATTACAATTATATTCGGTTGAAATGAATCTATCTTTTGCTTCCGCTGTGCATTTAAATATTGTGTTGTTTGACTATGATGATATCAACTACGTCACGATACTCCCCATCGGTAATACGTGGAAATATCGGGGTGTGACAAAACCTCACATATGTATGATATCTTACTGATATAATTTGATAAAATAAATATTCTTACTGAATATTTAGACCAGAACCTCAGTTCAATATAAAATCTCTTTTATAAACATTAAAATGACCAAATTGCCCCTACGGGACTTAAATTGGTTTTAAATACTTTTTGGGCATATATGTTAACATCCTACTGATATATTAACATATTCTAAGCATAATAACATATGAGACCTGTATATAATTCGTTTGGTTACCCGTTATGCAATTATGCGTTCGGATCGATTTATGTAACTAGTTTACATAAAATAGCCAAAACGGGTTTAACCTTATCATTAAATCTCCAAAATCCAGAATGTGTTTAGTTTACCCATATAATACAAGTATCCAAACTTGTCGGGTCTGAATCACATTCCATTCCGGTCTCCGCTTAATCTAGCATTTAGAACCGTAAAGTATCTTTCAAGCTAATCGGTCTAAGTCTTTGACTTAAATAAAGACCCGTTAGTATCCTAATAGGTTAATAAACCTTCTATACAGATTGAGTAGCTTCGGTAGAAGGTATTTTCATAAGGCTTTAGGATTATATGGCTGAGTTACATCCTTACACATCTAGCTCAGGTAAATAGTTTTAACTTATTTTCCCTTATACGAGCTTGGGATACGGTATTATAATAATACCGCTTGGTCGGGTATGAAATCATTTAATCGGATTGTGATTAATAAATTTACATAACCCGTTTTAATCTATTTTGTTGGATAACATAAGCATTGGGGGTTAATATGACCGTGTCCTGGATATCCTCGGCTCGTTTCATTTGAAAATGGCCAGGACCTATGCACAGGGTGTAGGCATACACCTGACAGATGCAAATGCAAAATAACCCACTTGTTGGGGATAACTCCTTTGTGGGTTCTATAAGTGGTGAGTCGGTTAATCATGACCGGCTTCCAAACCGGCCCCATATGTATGACAAACATGTAAAACTGTATCCAAGATTATCTTAAACAATTGTCCCAAGTTATAAATGGTTTTGTGCCTTGTGCACTTAAATTAATTTTCATAAATGTTTTCAAATGAGTCAGTTAATTGTATTTACCAGTATAAACTGACGTATTTTCCAAAGACTAAGTGACAGGTACCTCACGAAATTAGGCTAGAGCTATTCGGTGTCAAATAAGAGGATCTTGCAAATCCTTAGATGCCTGGAGTCTGTTGTTTCAGTTTCTTGTATTTTATTTTATGATCCGCCTGTGGATCTCTATTACAACCAAGTTTGTATATTCTTTTATTTGGACACTCGGACACTATGGTTTGTAATAATAATTATTCACCAAGCCTTTCGCTGTGCTATTATATTGTGTGTATTGACTATGATGATATCAACTACGTCACGATACTCCCCGCCGGGCCCACCGGTAATATGTGGAAATATCGGGGTGTGACAGGTTGGTATCAGAGCCAACATTGAGTGAATTAAACACTAGCCTTTTGTGTTTAATCCCAATGACACAATAAGCACATTCCTTAGACTTCCGAGTCTAGGCAGATGACCTAGGATTATTCTTAATTTTCCTTTTGTCGTTTATGTTTTGTTTTACTTGTTTTGATAGGTTTGCTAATTGAAAATGCCGCCGCGCGTTCGAGGGAAAGGAAAAGGTCCTATGAGGGGAGGACCATCAAGCCATGCGGGACCCTCTCACAGGCGCACTCCATCCACGTCTTTTTCTAGCTCTGATTCGCGAGACCATTGGGGACATTCATTTGAGCCCGCGAGACACTCAGTCTCATTAAGTTCTTCACCATCGTTTCACCCTTCCTTTGGTCCGCCTATTCAAGACGAGCCCCAACATTCTCACCATTCCCAAGATTCTCACCATTCTCACCATTCATACCACTCTTTACACTCCCATTCTTTTCATCATTCTGACTCCACTTATTCCCCGACCCAATTTAACCCAAACGATTATATTAACGAACAACTGGGTTGTAATCCTTTAGGACCCGAGGACCACTTCTCCCAAGATATGGAAATGGATGACGATCCTGATCCAGAGCCGCCAACCGTGACACCAACTCACCCCATCAGTATCTCCAGCGGTTCTCCTTACCAAGGATCGCCATATCAAGGCCCCGACTCATGGGCCGGAAGGTGGAACAAGTACGAATGGGAATATACCCCTTGTTTTCATAATTCTCCTCCTCAACCTCCATTGGAGGAGCCGTATCTTCAAGCGATTACTCCACCGCCTTTACCCGAAGGAGGAATGCATGGATGTCCATGCGAGGGGGACCAAGATTTAGTTCCCCTCAAGCTTCAAGCACATACCCTCCTATTCCCGAAGATCCACAGATGGGTGGACCTTCACATGCGGTGCCAGAAGATGATCCCCCGCCAGTTACTTTTGCACCACCGCCACCGCCAGTGGGTTTTAAAAACCCAATACCAACATACCCAGCTTCATCTGGGTATAACCCATTTGAATATCCAACTCCTACGAATTATGGATATCAAGCACCTGCCCAAGATCCATATCTTGAGGCAACACAATTTAATGCACTTTATCCTTCACCATTTCCTCCAGTTTACCCAACTGGATATCCAGTGCAAGGGTATCAATACCCACCTTATCAACAACAACCTCCTCCTCCTCAACAAATTCAAACTCAACAAATTCTCCAGAGGTTGGACCAGGTTGAGCAAAAAGCGGACGAAACAAATAAAAAGCATAACAAATTTCTCAAGGGCCTTGCGAACCTCATAAAGGGAAAAAAGAAATAGAAATTTGTTTTATTTTATTTTGTATTGTAATTTCAATCAAGGCCCTACGTGGAAATTTCATTTTCTGTACTTAGTCCCTGTGTGGACTTATTTCTTTTTTCTGTAGTCCCTGCGTGGACAGTGTGTTTATTTCAAGACCCGTTTAGGGCATTCTTGTAATAGTCTAGTATTTTAATGAAATTTCTTTTGGAAACTTTTATATGTGTATTTTATTACATCATCTTGTCAATATCATTTCAATTTTCATTGATCTGCCAAATAAATTTCAAAAGAAGTTCTTAAAGGCATAACCTAGCCAAAATATTAATGGCTATGATGGTATAACCTTTTTAAGACAATAATTCCATGTTAACATCTGAAAACATGTTAACATTCTTGGCTGTGTGACTTGAGAGACCACAGTAGCTTCCAAAAGTACTTGGATTCTTCCAAGCTACCTTCATAGCCTATATGATTAATGCGAATCATGGCTATTAAACATCAATATGATTTATACATCAAAACATCCAATTGAGATATATGCCTACGGGCGAAGGTGTATTCATGACAATGATAGTTTTATTTTATAAACTTGTCAAAAAGGCGATGAACTATGTTCGACCCTTAAAGATCACTGATCCAAGAGATCATTGATTAAGTTTTAATCGTCATTGTGACAAGGCCTTTTGTGCCATCTAAATTTCCTTCGAGAAGAGCCTTGTGCTATATCAAAAATGTCTCTATGACATTGACAGTTGTGACTTATGTCCCCTGTCTAATAAATATAAAGGATTATATCCTATTGATTGCCAACAATGGTTCATTTGTAGCCTAGGCAAATCAAAATCAAATAGATTCTTGCTTGTTATCTAAAAATGGTCTATATGGTTTATTAATACCATGGCCATCTAATCATCAATGAAATGATTCATTATATAATCTAAATACATCATTGTTGTTTGACTTTAGTACTCAAATCATGGTTGGCTCTGACGAAGCAAATAGTCATCTTGTGGAAGGAAACAATAATACCAGGATAAATGTTACTGGTGCTGAATTACAAGCGATGATAAACACAACGGTTGCTCAAGCTGTGGATAATATGTTTAAGGAGCCGAGTAATGTTTGGTCCAAAACTCATATGAAGTCCCTATCACATTCGCATACACTGAAGAAGGATGAGTCTCAACACTCGTCTAATCAGAAAAGTGAACCAAAGAGGTAGATTGTCCTTGATCCAACTCCCAGGTATAACAAGGGTTGTACCTATAAATATTTCGTCTCCTGTAAACTGAGAGATTTCACGGGAGAGAAGGGAGCAATCGATTGTATGAAGTGGTTGGATGAAATGGAAACTGTGATTGACATCAGTGGGTGTGCTAAGGAAGAGATCATCAAGTTTGTATGTCAGTCTTTCAAGGGCGACACCCTAACATGGTGGAAAGCCTTGGTGCAATCCACTGGAAAGGTTCCTCTGTATAATCTTTCATGGGATATATTTGTTGAACTTGTGAAGGAAACTTACTGTCCTCAGCATGAAGTTGAAAGAATAGAGACTGACTTCCTCACTCTGGTGATGAAGGATTTGGATTGTAGGTCTTATGTGACCAGTTTTAACTCCATGTCGAGACTTGTACTGTATTTGGTCACCCCAGAGCCCAAACGCATTGCGCGTTTTATTGGTGGTTTAGCCCCAGAGGTTAAAGGAAATGTCAAGGCTTCTAAGCCTGCTACTTATAGATCTGCTGTAGATCTATCTTTGTCACTTACTCTTGATGTTGTAAGGAGTAGGGCAAAGAAAACCACCGATGAAGGGAAAATAAAGAGGGAGGAAGACTAGTCCCATTAACCGAACAAGAAGAAGAAAGGGAACTCTGGTTCCAAAAAGGGGCAGTCAGGTGACAAGCCCAGGTGTAAAACTTGTAACAGAAGGCACTTTGGAAAGTGCAATCAGGACCCACAAGCTAAACCTTGTGGGATCTGCAAGAAGAAAGGGCACAAGACTGTGGAGTGCCGAAACATCAAGGATGCGACCTGCTATGGTTGCAACGAAAAGGGGCACATCAAGACTAATTGCCCTAAAAATGCTAATAAGCCTGATGAAGCAAAGAAAACCAATGCAAGGGTTTTTCAGATGAATGCAAGGGAGGCGGTGAACGACAATAACGTTATAACAGGTACCTTCCTCATTAATGATATTTATGCTAGAGTTTTATTTGATTCAGGTGCTGATAAGTCTTTTGTAGACCATAAGTTTAGTAAATTACTGAATCTGCCTATTAAAACTCTAGACATAAAATATGAGGTAGAGCTAGTAGATGGTACCTTAGAAACTGCTTCAACTCTTCTTGATGGATGCTTTATATCCATTAAGAAGCATTCTATCCCGCTATCCCTCTTGCCAATTAAATTGGCAGGGTTTGATGTAGTTTTAGGCATGGATTGGTTATCGCATGATCAAGCCCAAATTGCCTGTGATAAGAAGCTAGTTAACATCAAAACCCCTTCTGGTGAATCCGTCACTATTCAAGGAGATACACAATATGGTTTGCCCAACAATGTGTCTATTCTCAAGGCATCGAAGTGTCTGAAGAGCGGATGTGTCATCTACATGGCACAAGTGACTATTGATGAACCAAAGCCCAAGATTGAAGATATTCCAATTATTTCCGAGTATCCTGATGTCTTTCCTGATGAATTACCTGGATTACCTCCTGAGAGGCAAGTTGAGTTCAGGATAGACATTCTGCCAGGATCTGCACCAATTGCACGAGCTCCTTATCGTCTAGCGCCTATTGAAATGAAAGAGCTTAGGACTCAATTGGATGACTTACTGGAAAAGGGTTTCATACAACCCAGCTCTTCGCCTTGGGGAGGTCCTATATTGTTTGTGAAGAAGAAGGATGGATCAATGCGTTTATGCATTGATTATCGAGAGTTAAATAAGGTAACGATCAAGAATCATTATCCTTTGCCCATGATCGATGACTTATTCGACCAACTCCAAGGGGCAAGCTTCTTCTCGAAGTTTGATTTGAGATCAGGGTATCATCAACTTAAAGTTAGAACTGAAGATGTACCTAAGACAGCGTTCAGAATGAGGTTTAGACACTACGAATTCTTAGTGATGCCTTTCGGGCTCACTAATGCACCTACAACATTCATGGACCTCATGAATAGAGTTTGTAAGACATACTTAGATAAGTTTGTCATTGTCCTTATAGACGACATACTTATTTATTCTCGTAATCAAGTTGATCACGAGAAACACCTTCGATGTATCCTAGGATTGCTTCGACAGGAGAAGCTATATGCTAAATTCTCCAAGTGTGAGTTCTGGCTTCACGAAGTCCAATTCCTTGGACATGTTGTGAGCTAGCGTGGTATCCAAGTAGATCCCGCTAAAATAGAAGCCATCATGAACTTGGAGGCACCTAAAACACCTATGGAGATTCACAGCTTTCTGGGATTAGCCGGTTATTATAGAAGATTCATTGAGAACTTCTCGAGAATAGTTGCACCATTGACTACTCTGACCCGCAAGAATGTGAAGTTTGATTGGGGTCCAAAACAACAAGAATCTTTTGAAATTCTTAAACAGAAATTGAGCAATGCGCCGGTGTTGACATTTCCCGAAGGAATAGAAGATTTTGTCATGTACTATGATGCTTCACACACCGGTATGGGTTGTGTACTTATGCAGCGAGGTAAGGTGATTGCCTATGCATCGCGACAACTAAAGGTGCATGAAAAGAATTACACCACCCACGATTTGGAATTGGGTATCGTTGTCTTTGCACTTAAGTTGTGGAGACATTATTTATATGGAACTAAATGTGTGATATATTCGGATCACAAAAGTCTTCAACAGTTATTCAATCAAAAGGATCTCAATATGAGACAGCGTCGTTGGATGGAGACTCTAAATGGCTATGATTGTGAAATTCGCTACCATCCTGGTAAAGCGAATGTAGTCTCTGATGCTCTAAGCCGAAAGGAAAGAGTCAAACCTATAAGGATTAATGCCAAAAGCATCGAGCTTAAGAATAGCCTGAATGAAAGGCTGTTAGTTGCTCAGAAGGAAGCTGTTTTGGAAGCTAACCTTCCAAGTGAAAAGTTAGGTATAACTGCTGAACAGTTAGCACCTGGTAAGGATGGAATCCTTAGAATGAATGGAAGAATCTGGCTTCCTATTCATGGAGGACTTCGAGATATAATCCTCCAGGAAGCTCACAATTCCAAATACTCAGTTCACCCTGGAGGTGACAAAATGTATCAAGATTTGAAAGCCAACTATTGGTGGATAGGTTTGAAGAAATCTATTGCCACAAATGTAACCAAATGTCTGACTTGTGCTCAAATTAAAGTTGAACATCAAAAGCCATCAGGTCTGCTACAACAGCCAGAACTTCCCACATGGAAGTGGGAGATAGTAACTATGGATTTTATAACCAAGTTACCTAAAACAAGACATGGAAATGATACCATATAGGTCATAGTTGATAGACTGACTAAGTCAGCACATTTCTTACCCATCAAGGAGACTCATAGCTCCGACAAGCTAACTCAGTTGTACGTGGATAAGATTGTATCTCTCCATGGAGTGCCGATGTCTATTATATCCGATAGAGATACAAGATACACCTCTCATTTTTGGAAAAGTTTCCAACAATCATTAGGCACTCGTTTGAATTTTAGTACTGCTTACCATCCTCAAACAGATGGACAAAGTGAGCGTACAATTCAAACCTTGGAATACATGCTTCGTGCATGCGTTATTGATCTGGGTGGTAGCTGGGATGACCACCTACCGTTGGTCGAGTTCTCTTATAATAATAGCTACCATACTAGCATGCTGCGCCTTTTGAAGCATTGTATGGAAGGAAATGCAGAACGCCTGTTTGTTGGGCAGAAGTAGGAGAAGCTCAGTTATCAGGACCTGATATAGTCCGTGAAATGACGGACAAGATTGTCCAAATTCGTGATCACCTGAAAGCTGCTAGGGATAGGCAGAAAAGTTATGCTGATAAGAGGCGGAAACCTCTAAAGTTTGAAGTGGGCAACAAAGTCTCACTAAAAGTATCACCCTGGAAAGGAGTGATGCGTTTTGGTAAGTAGGCCATGCTAAGCCCAAGGTATATTGGACCATTCGTGATCATCGAATGTGTTGGCAGTGTAGCTTATAAGCTAAACTTGCCTAATGAGCTTAGTGGAATTCACAATGTGTTCCACATCTATAATCTAAAGAAATGTCTAGCTGATGAATCACTAGCAATGTCTCATAAAGACGTACAGATTGATGAAAGCCTGAGGTTTGTTGAAAGACCTATATCGATCGAAGATCGACAGGTTAAAAAGCTCCGAAGGAAGCACGTGCCTATAGTTAAAGTTAAATGGGATGCTCGTAGAGGCCCAGAATATACGTGGGAGGTTAAGTCCACTATGCGACAGAAGTATCCTCACTTGTTCCAGTAAATCTCGGGGTCGAGATTTCTTTTAAGGGGGTGAAGATGTAACACCACGTAAAAACGTGTCCAATTATGTGAAGACACGTGTCCTAAACCCTAATCGTGTAAAAGATTGTGTTTGAAGGACTAAAGTTGTAAAATGATAAAATTATGTACGCGAAGGGACTAAAAGTGTCAACATGCCAAACTTGTGCCTCTGAATGACCACACACAAAGAATATATTTTTAAACAAGTAATTATTTGGATATAAGAAGCCGTTTGTGAAAATAATCGAAAGATTATAAACTACAGGGGTTAAACGTGTCAACATGTTAATTCTTACCTCTGAATGACCTTTTAACGAACCCGAGGCTTCGTAATATTCAAATATACTCTCAAGAATAAGTGATATAAATTTCACGAGGTTTCGAGATCGTTATGTGTTGTTTACGCGAATTCCCAATAATTAGGGTTTAAAGCGTCAACGAGGCGAAACTTATGTTTCCGGAGATCGTTTAACGAAACCGGGCCTAACGATGTTTGGTTATACTCCCTAAATCATCTACAAACTAACTACAAGGGCCAATTGTGCTTAAAATGAAAGATATGAAGCGTAAAAAGGTGCAGGGATTGAACTTGTCAAGAATGAAACTTGTTTGGCTGGTCTATTGGGGTGTAGCGCCGCGCGACCATATGATCTTTCTGCCGTCGCGCGACGCGATGGCTATGTTTCGACAGGTTGCTGTTGCCAGGTGCAGGTTATCATATTCCTTGTGCTCCAAACCAAAACAAATCGAATACTAGGGCCTTGTTGATGGTTTTTTATACCACTAGGACACATGGAGCTATCTTGGAACACCTGTGATCATCTGGAACAACCTGAATTCACTATAAATAGGCCTTTAAGTTCAGCATTCTCACTTGCACTTTCACTCAAAATCACTCTCAACTCTCTAGCTTGTGTTCTGAGCATTTCTGGAGGTTCCTGAATCAAAGGGAAGCTTGTTCTTGTAGAAAGATAGCTAGGACCCTTTGTAAATGTCTTAGCCCCCCTTCTTTAGTTCAGTTTTTAGTTTAAAAACCGAAAAGTCAAAGTTATCGTAATCTGACTTTGACTTTCGGTTTAAACTCAAATGGTGCAGCCACTATTCGAAATGAATGTGGTTATGTGACCATAATTAGGTAGGCGATTAACCCTTAAAAGGGCACCTCCTAATTATTTCATTTGCCTAGTTAATTGTCGGGTCAAACTATTAAGTTAAAAAGTCAAACTAACCAGAATTTGAAATAATAATCATAACTAACAATGCAGAGGTTATAAATTATATTTTATCACTCTAATAACTTTGTAATTAGTATTAGAACATGTTTAAGCATGTTCAACCCGACAATTATCAGTTTAGGGTTGGTTCACAACCGAAAGTCGCAAAAGCTTTACTTTTGCTTTGACTTTCAGTTCCGACTCGATTGAGCTTAATTCTTTCATGTTTTAAGCTCCATTAGGACCACCTTATGTTGTAGTATAACCCTCTGGTGTTATATTACCTGGTCCTTAGTATTCTGAATTATATGCTAATCTCCGTTAATATGCTTATAAATGCCCATTTTGCCCTTTTGGCATATAAACGAAATTTTTGAAAATGTGAGAGGACAGAAACCTTTATTATTGATATATAAGTATGTCCCAAAAATTTGACATCAGTTTCTGGTCTCAAACAGAAGTTATGCTCGATATCGTAAATTGAAGCTTTTTATTAATTAAATTGCGTTATCTTGCATAAGTCATGTTTAAACATAGGTTTTGACCCAAAACTCATTACCTACTCTTAAGATATTATTTTTAGGAATTTTTTGAATTTTTGATCAGATTATAATCTGATCATATCATGGAGTTCTTGTGTAATTCGGTAAATGGCGTTATTACCCTTTTCATGCATAAAATGAGAATAACAAATGATTTGAATGCCAAACTCCTTCCTACTGATTTTATACATTGAATAAATTATTTTGTGCATTTAAAACTGATCAAAATATCAGACTTCCACAAACATTCTTAATTATCGTCAATTAGCGATTTTACGCTAATTAGGTGCATAGTATGGTTTAAAACCATATTTAACACCTAAGATTTATTACCTACTGAATTTTTAAATAAATTATAATATCATTACAGTAAGTATAAGTCATGAACTCAGACTTCCAAAAATGTCCTTAAAAGCATATGTGAAATGACCAAAATACCCTTTCGGGACATAGTTTGGCCATAAATAGTAAACCTCACATATGTGTGATATCTTACTGTTATAATTTGATAAAACAAATATTCTTACTGAATATTTAGACCAGAAGCTCAGTTTAATATAAAATCTCTTTTATAAACATTAAAATGGCTAAATTTCCCCTACGGGACTTAAATTGGTTTTAAATACTTTTTGGGCAACTATGTTAACATCCTACTGATGTATTAACATATTCTAAGCATAATAACATATGAGACCTGTATATAATTCGTTTGGTTACCCGTTATGCAGTTATGCGTTCGGATCGGTTTATGTAACTAGTTTACATAAAATAGCTGAAACGGGTTTAACCTTATCATTAAATCTCCAAAATCCAGAATGTGTTTAGTTTACCCATATAATACAAGTATCCAAACTAGTTTACATAAACTAGTTTACATAAAATAAAGACCCGTTAGTATCCTAATAGGTTAATAAACCTTCTATACAGATTGAGTAGCTTCGGTAGAAGGTATTTTCATAAGGTTTTAGGATTATACGGCTGAGTTACATCCTTACACATCTAGCTCAGGTAAATACTTTTAACTTATTTTCCCGTATACAGGCTTGGGATACGGTATTATAATAATACCGCTTGGTCGGGTATGAAATCATTTAATCGGATTGTGATTAATAAATTTACATAACCCGTTTTAATCTATTTTGTTTGATAACATAAGCATTAGGGGTTAATACGACCGTGTCCTGGATATCCTCGGCTCATTTCATTTGAAAATGGCCAGGACCTATGCACGGGGTGTAGGCATACACCTGACAGATGCAAATGCAAAATAACCCACATGTTGCGGATAACTCCTTTGGGGGTTCTATAAGTGGTGAGTTGGTTAATCATGACCGGCATCCAAACCGGCCCCATATGTATGACAAACATGTAAAACTGTATACAAGATTATCTTAAACATATGTCCCAAGTTATAAATGGTTTGTACCTTGTGCACTTAAATCAATTTTCATAAATGTTTTCAAATGAGTCAGTTAATTGTATTTACCAGTGTAAACTGACGTATTTTCCAAAGACTAAGTGACAGGTACCTCACGAAATTAGGCTGGAGCCATTCGGTGTCAAATAAGAGAATCTTGCAAATCCTTAGATGCCTGGAGTCTGTTATTTCAGTTTCTTGTATTTTATTTTATGATCCGCCTGTGGATCTCTATTACAACCAAGTCTGTATATTCTTTTATTTGGACACTCGGACACTATGGTTTGTAATAGTAATTATTCACCAAGCCTTCCGCTGTGCTATTATATTGTGTGTATTGACTATGATGATATCAACTATGTCACGATACTCCCCGCCGGGCCCACCGGTAATATGTGGAAATATCAGGGTGTGACAGCAACCCTCTTGGCTTACAATTATTTACACGCGCCTTAAACATTGGCCTTAAATAATAGTAACTCACTCGCGCTCATACAAAGTTAACAGTAAAGAACATTTACTTAAAAGTTTGAGCCAAAAACAGTTATATATTCAAAAAACTTATGCACCTAACAGATGCATAAAAGGCAAGCCTTACAATGTTTCAACAAATTTACAAAGGAAAGAAAGAAGGCAACAAGGCACGCAGGCCCAACCTATTCTACATTTGCACCGCTAGTGCCTTCACCAGCTTTCCTTGGTTCGAATAGAAGGCGTAGGTGGTCAACATAATCGTCTGCCTCCAAGCATGTTTCAATCTGCTCAAGGGCAGGAATTATAAGACCATTATACGCTTCTACCGCGGTTGTGTAGGCAACTTCAGTATCCACACCGCGTAAGGCACACCGCTCATCGGTAAACTTTGTCGGAGACAAGGCATTTACGTGATTAAGACACTGATAGTACCCAGCCTTGAACCCAGCCTCCCGCTCGCATTCAATCACCTTTGCAACCGCAGTTGTGTTCTCCGGTGCATCAAGGATTGCATTTGCAACCTGATCAAAGTACATGAAAACAATTACTAAGGAAAACACAAGGAATGATAAGAGATAACACACATACATTGGAAACACCAAATTCCCGCATCCATACGTGGTCAGCAATAAGTTGGACATTTGAGGTAGCCAATCCGTCTCTCTCTTCCTCAGCCTGCCTTGCCCGCGTCACGGCCTCTTCCAAGCGCAGGTTAATATCCCCAAGAATTGTCTCGTGGGCTGACACTTCCTTATGAACCTCCTCCTGTTCAGAATAAAATTATCAAGTATAGAAAGAATTTCCTTACATCTATATCAAAATAAACAAAAGGATAGTTCATACCTTAAGATCCTCTACGATTTTGAGCAACTTGGAGCACTCAGCAGTTCCATCTGCAAGCTCCTTCGCCACAGCAGCACCACGTGTTTCTGCCTCCTTCATTTCCGCCTCATCCGCGGTTTTCTCCTTAATCAGATTAGCAATAACCGCATTAGCCACGGCCTTCTCTTTAGCAAGCGTGGCGTTGGCCGCCTTCAGATTGCTTAACTCCTGGCGAAGACGGTAAAATTTTTCAGTCTCTCTAGCATAAGCTTCCTTCCAAAGCTTGTGCTCTTCATAAAGAAGATTGGTTAAGGAACGAACCTGTTGATGACCTGCGGCTGCGGCCCACTGCTCGGTCTTCTTGTTGGCCTCAAAATCGGCCTTCTGCTTTTCCAAGTGCTCCTCAGCCGCTTGTGATTTCTGCATTGAGGCCGCAACTTCCTCTCTCAGTCGGGTGGTTTCCTCTTCCCTGCGAGAAAGGGAATTCCAGTCATCCAAAATCGCACTGGCAACAAAGGAACCCCCGACTAGATAAGACGCAAGTTGATTCTGTAAAAACTCGCGACCACCGGCCTTGATCCGTGCAGCCTCAGCAGGAGGTCCAAAACCCCTTAAAGCTTCCCTACAAGCAGAGGGATCGTTCAACACATTATCTCCTTGCAAGATACTCCAAGGGGGAGAATGGACATCGAAACTACACCTTTCCGAATAGGCGCGGTAATAATAATCCAACTTCGTTTCATGCCGCGGTTACCGCATATAGCGATGTGGCCAAGCACCGCACCCTATTGACAATGCAAGTTGGACTGACACTTTCACTTGAGTGTCCAAAGCAGCAAGTGGCACTGACAACAATCACATGTCCAGCCCACATGTATGCAACGCTGGCAAACAGACTGACAGCCACAGCAGGACGTGGCGTCACCCCAGGAAGGGTCCAACACTTCCGTGACCCACGCTTCTGACACACCTGCAAAGGGCTGCACGTTGTCAGTCTAGCCACTCAATTATCCTCCTTCACTCTTCGGCTATAAATACCCAACCCGGACCAGGTTTGAGGTATTGCTGATCTGCTCTCTCTCATACTTACTACAAACATACACTTTGCTCTCAAGCAAATATTGATTCTCACGCCGGAGAGTAGTAACAAGAAGCACCCCCACCCCATTCTCCTTGTTACGAGTCACGGTGTGTTTCCTTGTGCACGAAAGAAGGGATTAACCCTACTTGACGAGACCAGTGAATTAGCCTCCCTGGTTAACCACTGTTTCATCAGTCCCTCTCCTTCCACATAGTTGGGATTATTTGGAGACTAGGGACACGTTTTAATCAACGTAATTAATAGGGTTTCCATTCCTTCCACATAGTTGGGATTAGTTGGAAATTTGGAACAAATATCGTCACATACTTGGACGAAAATTTTCCTCTCCTTTCCTCATAGTTTGAAATTATTTGGAGATTTGGGTTACGTTTCAGTCAACGTATTTAATATAGATCCCTCTCCTTCCACATCATCGGGAATAGCTGGAGATTCGAGATAAGTGTCATCACATATTGGACGAAATTTCATCTCCTTTCCTCATAGTCTGGAATTAATTGGAGATATGTTTTAGTCAACGTATTTAATATAAGTTCCTCTCCTTCCACATAGTCGGGATTAGTTGGAGATTTGGAACAAGTTTCGTCGCATAGTTGGACGAAAGTTTTCTCCTTTCCACATAGTCGGGAATTAATTGGAGATACGTTTCATTCAACGTATTTAATATGGTTCCTCTCCTTCCGCATAGCTGGGATTAGTTGGAGATTTGGAACAAGTTTCGTCGCATAGTTGGATGAAGATTTCATCTCCTTTCCACGTAGTTGGGAATTGGTTGGAGATTTGAGATACGTTTTAGTCAACGTATTTAATGTGGAACCATCTCATTCCACAATAACTCATATTTTTGTATTTTCTCATCGATTTTCTATTCTCTTTTTTTTCGCAACATTTTCTGATTGATTTTTTTTTGCAAACACAACTATACAAACAAATAATCCTACAATCGAATTCTCATCACACGGGTTTAAAAGAAAAGGTTTAATGGTTATGGGCTAAACGGGTTGTCAAACGAAAGGTTTAGGCTCAAAGTGGGCGACTAGGGGATTTGTTTGGGTAAGGATAAATAGTTGGTTTTAAAGGAAAAGGTTCACCTAATTCCTTAATCATTCTCGTGCTTGTATTCGGTCTATGGTCTCAAACGTATCAAAAGTTGCAAGTTCTACAATACATGACTAATGGTCCACTCAAACAAAGAAACATGTATATGTAAATCTATGATGTGAAAGTGGCTTAAAACCTCACGTGTAAAGGGTATGGTATGTGACATGCATGATATGTTAGTTTCTTAGACGGATTATTCCCAAATAACCACCCGATAAATACCCTTCATGTTAATTGTTTGAACTTGACCATGATAATAGACCAAATGGGTTGTGTCATCCCTCGTTGACTTAGTTAATTGTGCCTTTTAGATCGCTTCAAACAAAGACATTTTGAAAAATTTTTGAAATTTTCCCCCATCCCCACACTTGAGATAAACATTGTCCTCAATGTGTAAGAACTAGAGTTTTAAAAACGCACAAGGGATGTGACACGGCTACCTTCCCAAAAATTTCACCCCGGAAAAATAAAATACAAAATACACTCCACTTATTTGCTAACTAGAAATCAAAGGTAAAAAGAAACGTATGCACCTGGTTTTCGCTAGTTCCTCATGTGCTCTTCATCTTTTCAACAAAGCGGCCGTCTCACGAACATAATGTACCTACAAATCTCAACCCTTGTGTAGAAGCATGCTTCTCACAACCATTAAAACTTGTTAGTTACCTAGTTCTACCACTTTTATGAAAATATTACCAAGTCATACGTTAATTTACTTTTATTTATGTGGAAAAATAATGTACAACAATAACCTAACTCACTTTCGTAGGAATCACGGTTGCATTTAGCATATGCAACAAGCCCATTTAAACCTCCCGGTAGCTCGGGAGGACGAGTAGGTCTCGTGAGGGTTATATAGGGAACACACCCACAAAGTTCATTTAACTAGAAAAATAAAATAAAACGAATAATAATACAAACTCTACAACAATCATACCTAATTTGCCTTTCATGGTGGTCGAAGTGAGCATTTGCCTACCGAATTTCCAACATATGCTCGGTAGTTGGCATGCCGAATCCACTCTCTTTTTATTTTACGCAGCATGCATATAGTACAACTTCGGGGCCGTTTCTTAACAAATTGGCCAATGTCTTGCAATGCCACCCTTCGAATCCTTATACCCGAACCCTCATCCCTAACTTTATTGGTTGGAGTGATAAGTATGGGAGAATGATAGATATGAATTTGGGCTTCTTTTGGCTCTGACTCGTCTCGTCTCGCTGTGTCATGTCTTCCGCTTGGTTCAAACATTCATCTTCTTGCTCCAGAAGATCTATAACCTCTTCCACCACATCACCATCAACCATATTACCATTAGCCAACACCTCTTGGTCTCGTTTAAGTTGAGCCAGTTCTTCGACGAGTTGAGCCACTTTCTTTGCCAAGGCTTCATGAGCTTTATCTCTCACCTCAAGTTACTTCTTCAGTTCCATCTTAATCTCTTGATTTGAAGTAATGATGGCATTCATGATTGCATCGAGCTTGGAACTTACTGAATCTTGAGGTTCCTCGAATGCCGATTGAGGGTATTCATTATAATAATCATCATACTCCTCCCGGTAACTTGAGAAATATGGCAATTTGGGTTCATAGTTGTTGTAACCCTTCCCTAGCTCATAATAGTAACCCATCTCTGAATAGTAGTATCCTTGATAAGTTGGTGGTGGTGATGGTTTAGTGTATGGATAATGTGAGGATGGACCATTGAAATCTTCATAATCCGCCCTCTTATATTCAAACAATCCGTTGAGGTAGTCTTCCCGATCCTTATAGGCTTGGACTTTTTCGTAGAAAACAGAGCAATTATAACAACCCTCCTAAAAAATTTCCGACACCCCTAATATATTTAGAACATCCCTATACGCCCTAAAATACACCCCGTATACGAAAATCGGGCCTAAAATACCTTTATATAATTAAAAACAAAATAAAAACAATTATTACAGTCTGTTGCAGGCCGCGACAGACTACCCTTGAGCTTACTCGGGCCGCGAGCGCCTGGCTACGAGGCAGCACCCTGAGCTGCCACGTGGCAGCCCTGTGTTAAACCTAATTCGGCGAATCAGCATAGCTAGGCCCTACCCCCCCATGTCACGGGGCGCGAAGACCCCTTAAGGATCCTTCGCGGGCCGCGAGGCAGACCAGATCAAGCCCTATAAATGGAAACGATCGGCCTTCGGTTTACAATCGCTCACAATTTACAATCGTCGGTATGTTAGGGTTTTGTATACAAAATTTGTTACTACACTGTGAGTAGTAACATGACCACAAGTCGGGTTGACAGTACCGTGGGTGGTAATTAAAGTAGAAAAATAAACAAATGTAATTGCGCTACCGCCCTCAATACTGTAAAATGATAAAACTGATTTACCTGTCTTGATTAAATTGGGATTCACTCACCAGTATTTCCCACTGACAATATGTTTTTTAATCACGTTTCAGGTAACAAAATGTGAAAGCCAAATAGAAGCCAGTTGGACAGCACTAAAGGCTTGTAAAAGTGGCTATAAAAGTTACCAAAAATAAAGAAGATATTTTATTTCAATAAAATAGGGTTTATCCCTACAAAATGTTTGTAATGGAAACTTGGGAATTTCCCATGTGTTTAATATTATAAAAATGTGGTGTTTTACTCTGATAAAATCTTTCCTAACTACGGTCCTGATGTAAATTTCCGCTGCCAAACTGATAAACACCGATGCCACCAGCTCTGAGTAGGCCACGGCTGCCCGCCTTCCGAGGAAGGGGTCGGGGTTGCGACAGAAGGTGGTATCAGAGCTACAGCCACTGATTCAGCCACAAAAGTGTTCTGCTGGCACCAAAACTTTATCCATTTTGTTAGGAAATAATCTACGTGATTACGTGCATATCTGTATAATATTGTTTTGTGTTATTTGACAATTTGTTAGTTTACAGTATGAGTGATCAAGGACCCTCGGACCTTACCGTCAATTGTCCAACTCTCCTAGGGACGAAGGAACCGCTTCCCAGCCTACCCCCTCGGGGTATTCGGCTGACACCGAAGAAGGGATTTTCGTATTCAAAGCACAATCTGAAGAGTCATTCCCTCCCAAGAAGAGAGGATGGTTCAGCACATGAGCTCACGAGCGTAGAAAAAGGATGAGAAAACTTCAGCAGCAGCGAGCTTTAGCAGCCGCGAATAGGGAAATGAAAGCTCAAATACAGGATATAATCAATAGGAGATTGGCAAACTTCCACATACTAGCAACCACAGCCGCCGACCCGAACCTAGAACAACTCATAGCACCCCAGCCATTACCCTTATTCCAAACACAACCCATGGACATCGAAGCCAACCCAGGAGAACAAATTCCAGCACCTGCCTTTGACCCAGCTGAAATCCCTAGGGTACCAGCACCCCATCCCCCAGACTATGACCCCTGGTTTGACGACAATAGGTCTTACCCAGAACTCCACCCACAAGATGAACCCATGCAAAACTAGTAGGACCCTACCCAGACCTTGACCCTCTAGACCCCTACTGGGATAATGACCAATACATCAGGGAGATTCTAGAGAACACGTACCCTTACGAAGAACCAATGCCACAATACCCAGACCCGATACCAGCACCCGCACCACCCATGAGCACTGAGAATGTGCAAGAGCTCCGCACCTTTGGTGAGGAGATATTAGAAGGAAGTGAGAGGATCAGACAGATAGGGGAAAGACTCGTCTGGAAATATGACGAGTGCAACATGCAATACTGGATAAACCCCTATCAGTAGTAATAATAATAATCATAAATAAACATATGTATGTGTGTATGTTTGGAAAAAATATATAATATATAATATATAATAATAATAATAATAACAATAATAATAATAATAATAATAATAATAAAATCAAACTAAAATAGATAATCCTATAGTTATTGATGCATACTAGTATTGTAATTTAAATTTCAGTTGTGGTTGTAATAGATCTATTATATATATATATATATATATATATATATATAATAGAGTAAAGGTCGCAATGATGATGATTTTGGATCAATGTGTGTTGTCTCATTATTCGCATTCAATATTGTTTCGTGATATTAACACTTGGTAAATGTTTATTGCAACAACTCTCACCAAAACTATTATTTCTTATCCTATTCTACCCAATAGGAAACCTTAATTAAGACCCCCAAGTAATCCTGCATAAACCCTAAAATTTTCAGAACAATCGGAATCAGGATCAGGGCCCCTAAAACTCAAGGGGGGGGGGGGGTAATTCCTATTCAGTATTATCTAAACAGTTTTACGTGTAAAACGAAATTGAACAAACGACCAACTCACCCAAGCTACTGAGACACGGGGCTACCCTATGGTAGGGTGGTGCCCCTCGCGCCACGCGACAGCCCCTCGCGCCACGCGAGGGGACTGTTTTTCCAGTATAAATTGGTGGGTGTGGGACTTGATATTCTGCGTTGGTTCGACGTTAAAACTCATTTTCTACGTTGAGTTATCTTATGTTTACTACAAAAACACACATAATCACGAAACGCTGCAGCAAGAACAGGGTAATAACCCGATCGCTACTACGATTTAATATCCGATCGATAGAAACCAATCCAATGGATGTTTAAGTGCTGCTCAAACTTGAGTTATACTTTGTCATTCTTCGTAAATTCGATGGATGTTTAAGTATTGCAATTTGTCATTCGTTGTGAGGGTTTTAATCTCATGAGTTATCGTAAATGTTGTATTAGTTACTAACCTAGTTTGTGTGCATTGTTATTTAAATTAGGTGACAAGGCTAATCAGTAGGCTAAACTCTGTCCGTATAAATCTGCAATGTGAGTCATTCTCTTTTTATCAAAAGTATTTTATAATACTCCATTTTCAAATATTATAATTACAGGGAGTAAGTCATGGTTATCTTAATCACTGGCTAGTGGGGTATTGTGCACATTACTAATTTCTCACGGGTTAGGCTAATAAATCCTAACAGTGATAAACCTCACTACTTGGGGAAAGACCCAATAGTGGTATGACCATCGTCACCAGGTGACACGGCGCCAGATAAAAATAAGATAGAAGCCATTGTAATCGTTCTTATGCTGTAATTAATAACTAATGTGTCGTTTTACATACTTGAATGACTCGCCAGCATTTCCCCGCTGATAAAATATTTTTAAAACATGTTTCAGGCGACCTGCTGTAAATCAAGGAAAAGTGCAACGGAGCACTAACAAGCTTGAAGAGGTGGCTCAGTTAAAATGAATAAACATGTTTTAATAAATCAGGGAATTCACTTGTGAAATTCCTCCATTGTAAAATAACGGGGTTTATCCCGGGTGATGAAATAAAATATTTGGGCATTTTTTAGTTTTAAAAAGATCCTATAAAAGCTTCCGCTGTGGCATCATAGATACCATGGGTTCCTGTCCCGCGGCTCCTGACCGGGTCAAACCGGGGCTGGGGTCGTGACAGGAAAATGTG
>JARYGA010023855.1:0-67565 GCA_030545235.1 Helianthus tuberosus | reverse complement strand
ACAAGGAAACGTGTTGGCAGGAGACGAAAAGGGGAAAGGAAGAAAAGGGAGGTTATAACTGCGGTGGTATGGGGCACCTTGGGAAAGATTGCCCAAGGGAGATTAACCAAGACCATGAAGGAGCATCCAACACCGGAGCTAGTGAAGCATGCCAGGATCCAGTTATGGTCACTGGTACGTTCTTTATCAACCCAAAATTTTGCATCCATGTTATTTGATAACAGTGCCGACCATAGCCTCGCATCTCATGAATTTAGGAATATACTTAGTTTAGTAGAAAGTAAGTTAGACGACCCACTCTTAGTGAGACTGGTTAATAAACGACCTCGACGTAGTAACTAGGATGAACCCGCGGTCGAGCAACCAAGCGGAGATCGTTATCCGCATCCCGAAGTCGAATGACGAAGCAATCGTGACTCATGAGGCAAGATACGCCTCTACAAACTATAAATTGCTTGAAGGCACGAAGGATGTTGCGAAAAGAATTGGTTGTTTCTTGGCCCACGTCGGGGACAGGAGGAGCCGAAGGACTAAAGCACAAAGATATTCTTATTACAAGGAAATGCCCTAAGGTCTTCCCCGAGGATTTGCCAGAATTTTCTCCCCCATGGCTAATCCCGTTTCACATCAGATAAATTCCCGGCGTCGCACCTATAATCAATACCCCTCAACGACTTACACCTTCGGGAATGCAAGAATTGACAGTGTAGTTTCAGAAGTTGATAGAGAAGGAAGTTAACAGACCAAAATTCCCTGTTGGGTAACCCCATTAATGCTCGTCAAAAAGAAGGATGATGATTTTCAAGTAAACGTCAACTACCAGGAGCCGAACGAGCTAACCCACCAGAGTCAGTGACTCTTGCTAAGGATTAACGAACCTCTTACATAACTGACTATGGGGACCCAACTACTACTACACGACTGATCGACGATCGAACATCGTTAGCGGGGAAATTCAGGGAAAATACCAGGATGAAATTGTGGGACAATGATTGTGCTTAGACATAAACAAAATGGTGCTTCCTACACAATGTATAAACCAGATCCGCACGGGATACGGAATCCGGAGAAACTAGAAGACTTACATCTAGGACCTATGGGAACTTAGGAACCACATCTGTCAACTCAATCAAACATCATTAACTTGACCAACTTATCGGTGCAGTTAACGAAACCGAGAGTACTTAAAATTTTCTTCCGTTAAAGTCTTAACTTTCACTTCTAGCGAGTAGATAATTGCATTTCTACTCCCCTCAAGTAGTTGCATCACGTTGTTTTCCTTCGCTGAGAGCAAACACACGTTTGCTTCGTATACTTGGTCACTTCTCTCTTTTGGTAAAAACGCATCGCTTCATCACTTGAAAACTTATATATAACCCATGCACCGTTTGCCACGCATGCGGTTTCATTTCGAATAAACGCCTCATTAAAGTTCAGATATTACGTTGCCAAATCTAATTACTAGTTTGTGAATCGAATGACCTACATTTTTGTCATTGTTGACTCTTTTGTTATCAAGTCAGCACACTTTCTTGAAACCGCTTTCTTTCAAGCTACATGGTTGCTATCATGTCAAGATTTCCTTGCTGATATGTACGTTTATTGTTGGGTTACATTGAAACTAAGTTCAATTGCTTGAACTTATCCAGTTCACATGTTTGATTTGAGGCGCCATATGATGTATTGAGAGCATCATATTCTAATACTTTGGCACATATTCTTTTGTTTCGAGTCGTAGTGGACTTGTCTGGTCTATGACTCCATTAAATTGTTGATAGATTTCGATACCTTACAGTGATACCCTCATAGAATTGAAGCTTGCGCTTATTTTGCTACTCACTTCGTACACGAATTTAATTAATTATTTGACAACTTGCCCTAAATCCGTTCCATTTATCACAATTAAACCACTCTCAACACACTTGCGTGTTGAGTCAAAAGTACATAAATTCATTTCATATCACGGCATACCTCCTAACGATTCTTTGGTGATCAATCGAGTGCCTTGCAGAACTTAGTATCACCTTCCGGCTTGTTTAGATACGCCTTCATTCAGTCTCAAACTCGGTGCATTTATTCAGTCACCGCTATTATGGAATCATGTCATTGCGATACCTTGTGGTGTCATTACAAAGTTGTAGCTTGTGCTAATCAGGGTCAACCGTTTCACACAAAACTGCATATCTTTTTGTTCGACCCGCCATTTAGACATTTCTAACGCAACTACAAATCAAGGCAAAAATACACCAGATTCGTTTGTATTCACTCAGCGTATTCTCGCACTTCAAAATGTTCAACACGCTGAACCTTACCACTCGTCTACTCAGGAGTTGACAGATCATTTTACTATTTCATTTGAGTTGATGATTTTTGAATTCATATAAAGGGTGCTATGTTTCGTAAAAACTCGCTTGGACACTGCGATCGATCACTTAAGGATCTTATTAGTCGAAACTCCTCTTTTGTGGACCCCACCCCCTGCTAGCTGGTTTACACTAGGCTATACGTCACGTACGTCTTGTACCTCTGACACCAACCGCTATGAGCACACACTTTTCAACCCTAGGGTACGGGTTGTTATATATTCTTGGACTCATCAAATGTGAGTAAGGTTTGATTCGGTTTAATGATTATCTACCTCGATGTTATTTATATACATACATGTGTGACGTAACCATAAGGAGTTAAGGTAGTACAAATTTCGGGGCCGAAATTTCTTTAACGGGGGGAGAATGTGACAACCCTAAAAATTTCAGGTATCCGTACGAGTAATTTATATTTAATTACTGCTCAATTACTGTGCTTGCTTACAGTTGTAAATAAACTTCTACATGATTTCTGAAATGTATATAACCATGCCTCATACTTTATTTGCTGTCACTCCACTTACTTACACAAAAACCTTCGTGACAAACTTGATGCACAAAAGCACAGTAGCACAATGAACGGATAACCCAGTAAACGTACTGACATAGCCAGCACCAGCCAGACACTGCCTCTAAGGCCTGTATGAGCCAGAGAAAGTTTACTACACCTGTAGAGAGTGTAGGGAAATGAGGGTTGTAGAACTGCGTCACTAGGTGATAATTATAGTGACCGGATGTGCCTAAAACGTACTTTGAGTACAAAATTCTGCACTTTAAATAAAAATTCAGCATTTATCTAAACTAGTAAAGTGCAAAAAGTTGGAAAAATATTACTAGACACTTTCCAAAGTGTCGGGAATAAATTGTGTCACTAAAAATAATATCAACGACACTTTAAATAATTATTTAGCACTTTAACGGAGTAATATCCAACCGTACAACCGGACTTAACCCGGGACATAAAATATTGTCATTATCATTGTTTTTCTTTTCTTAGCCAGTTAGGGTCCCCGAGTACCCTAACACCCGCTATAACTCCTACACACATAATACTATATTCGAATTACTTAACTAACTAACTTAATCACCTAACAAATATAACCTATCTCTTATCACCTTGTCCAAATCGAACCAAATACCCCCTCCCCCTCAACGAGTTCGGTCACCATGTGGGTGACACCATTGTCCTTAAATGATTATTTTAATTCTAAGTGTCTCATATCTAGATAACATCTTAGCTATTGGATAATAGAATTTCATGGTTTATAAATGTAAACAAGGGTCCTTAATGACCATGCACATCACCACAACAAAACCTCACTTTTCTCGCCTCTTCTCATCATTCTCGGCCGAAGACATAGGCCACACCACCACCACCTTTTGATTTCATTCAAGCTATTCTATTATTATACAAGTGTGAAGGATCAAGTTTAAGGAAGCCCGGTGCTTGCGGATTGCAAAGGACCTCTCCACGTTTCTTTTAACCACTCGTTTTTCGACTAGTTTCTTCCCTAGCCTCGAGCTAGTAGTAAGTGACTCTAATCGCCTTTTTGATCTATTCTAAAGTGGTTAATAGGAATTTTGACGGTTGAAATTTATGAGCATGTAAGAACAAAATTTAAAGTCTACTAAAATAATATAAACAAAGTGGTTAATAGATGAATATTGGTGTAAAACTTATAAGACTTGTTTTGTTATGATTATTTAGTGCTGTTTTATGCTAGTGTTAGTTCGGATCGTCATCTAACCCGACTAAGTCATGTTCATGGAACATGACCTAGTGTATGTTATAGTGTGAAAAGTGGTTAGATGAAGACCACTACTACTTATAACCATGAACTTGTGTAAAAACAATTTTTCTTATAAAATGGAGTTCTAAACTAGTAGATCTACGGATCTACAAGTGGTATTTTCAAAGGACCAAGTGTCAAAAGAAACCATATTTTTAAAGCTGGATCTTTCCTAAACAAAGGTGATTTTTGTAAACACACAAGTGTGTAGACACTTGTGTGACAAAAAGTTTTAACAAAGAATTGTTTTGTAATTTTTGACTAGAAGATGTACAAATGCATTTTCTGTAAAAATGAGATTTTCGAGAAACCGATTCCATTTATAAAAGTAGAAAGATCTATTAAAAATAATGGGAAGTTACTACACACTTTTACACAACCCACAAGTTCATGCGTTTGTGATATTTTTGAACTAGTATGATGTCGGAATATTGTTTGTTGTTGATTGAGAAAATTGTTGTTTGAATTTATAAAAGAAAATGATATGCTTAAAAGCGTGGCCACCTCCAGTTACAGGGGAAATTCTGGCGAAATTTCTGCAGAAATATAGACACTTGAAAATATTTTTGGTGACAAGTGTCTATAACTATATTTTTAACTTGTTTTCAAAATATACATTTCGCCACGATTTTTATTACAAAATAAGCAAGCGTCGAAGGTGGGATTTTCACAAAATAAAACTTGATAAATATATATTTAGTATATATTTTCTATCATAACTCTGGTGAGATTTTTGTGATTATTTCGTGAACTTCGTAAATATTATTTTTAGGGTAAAAATAATATTACTAAATGTTAACGGCTCCAAAATAATACGAACGCCTTCACAATAATTATTTAAGTTACACCGGTATTATTAATACCACCCGAACTTTACAACGTAACTTACGTATTTTCAGAAAATACTCATAAGGGTGTATTTTGACAAGGATATTATTTTGGATAATAATATGGGAAGAATATTTATATTTTGGAAGTAAAGTATTTTGGACAAATGAAATAAAATATATTACATTAGGTGAGACTTAATAATATATTTCGAAGTTATACGAACGCACTTGAATTAAATCCCCCATCCTTGGGAAGGAATATATTTACCAAATAATTACGAAGTGTAATTACGAAATAGTTGCCTAACTATTTCCCAAAAACATTAAACCTTAAACTAAGGCACGACCGTCCGTCTAATAGAAGTTAGTACGTGTAGGTCGTCGCACAGCAGATTTTCTGGGAGATACTTTTTAGAGACGCACTTCGGTGAGTTCATGTCCCCCTTTTCTCTTAACTGTTTTCAGTTTTCTAAACCGCGGGGGTGAAATACATGTTACTATGATTACGAGTACTTTTTACATGGTATGGTTAGCGTAAGGAGGGTTACTACTTAGATCATGTGAGTGGGTAGGCGCAACTTGAGGCCATTAATCCTCATTGTAGGACCGAGGGATAGTAGCGGTAGATCTATCTGGGTGTAGCGAGCCCAGCCCCAGGCCCATCAGAACGGACCTCGGGGTGACTTTGTACCCAACGCAAAATATGCTAGGTTTGAGTCTTCCTACAGCACTTCACACATATCAATGGCCTTGCAAACCATTGGTGATCTCTTTTTCCTTATTTGCTACATACCAGGATTTTTATACTTACAAAGGTTTTACTTACTCACTTACACATGAACTCACTCAACATTATTGTTGATTTTTCCAACTTACATGTATTTCAGGGAACTAAGGATCTGGCACGGTATGTTACCCTGCGTTAGAGTTATGGGATCATCCTCGTTTAGGGATTGCGACTTTTACCTGGACGAGTCGCAAGTCTTAAACAGTGTTTATTTTATGTTGGTAGTTGCATCTTAAGAACAATGTTTTTATTTTGTAGTGTTGTAAACTCGATGCATGTGTCTGCATTTTAAAACAATGTTGTGGTATTTTGTTTTCAAGACTTAAATCAATGGATGATCTGCATGGTTTTATTTTCATATAGCTTTGTTGTGATTAAGCTATGGTATTAAGAAGTCACACCAAATAAACCCACGCTTCCGCAAAGCCAGGGTGTGACAGTTTGTGAATTCCCTAACATTTTTCCCGACGATTTACCCGGATTACCTCCCGCTCGTGATATTGATTTCCGAATCAACCTCATTCCTGGGGCAAATCCTGTTGCTAAAGCGCCGTATCGTCTCGCTCCTTCTGAAATGCGTGAACTCTCTAGCCAGCTCCAGGAACTTCTTAATAAAGGCTTTATTTGCCCTAGCACCTCTCCATGGGGCGCGCCTGTCCTTTTCGTCAAAAAGAAGGATGGTTTGTTCCGGATGTGCATCGACTATAGGGAGTTGAATAAGTTGACAATGAAGAATCGCTATCCCTTGCCTCGAATCGATGATTTATTTGATCAGTTACAAGGTCCTACGTGTTTTTCTAAGATCGATCAACGCTCAGGCTATCACCAGTTACGCATTCAAGAGGAGGATATACCCAAAACCGCTTTTCGAACTCGCTATGGTCATTACGAGTTTGTTGTCATGCCTTTTGGTTTGACTAACCCCCCCCCCCCCCCCGCAGTCTTCATGGATCTAATGAATCGAGTGGGCAAACCCTTCCTTGACCGTTTCATGATCGTATTCATCGACGATATCCTGATCTATTCCAAGTCAAAAGCCGAACACTCACAGCATCTACGTTTGGTTCTTGAGTTACTCCAGGGAAACCGTCTCTACGCCAAATTCTCCAAGTGCGAATTCTGGCTGGGGGAGGTTCAATTCTTGGGTCACATTGTCAATAGTCAAGGTATCCACATTGACCCTGCGAAGATCGAAGCTGTTAAGAGTTGGGTTACACCTAAGAATCCGTCTGAAGTCCGTTCTTTTCTCGGACTGGCAGGCTATTATCGCCGACTTATCGAGGGTTTTTCTAAGATCGTTGTTTCGCTTACCTCTCTTACGCATAAGGATAAACCTTTTGTTTGGGGAACTAAACAGGAGGAAGCCTTCCAAGCTCTCAAAGCTATGCTTTGCAATGCTCCCGTGCTCTCACTGCCCGAAAGAGATGATAATTTTGTAGTCTACTGCGATGCCTCGAACCTCTGTCTTGGTTGTGTTCTTATACAACGAGACAAGGTTATCGCGTACGCTTCTCGACAGCTCAAGATCCATGAGAAGAACTACACCACACACGACCTCGAGCTTGGCACAGTTGTGTTTGTGTTAAAGATTTGGTGACACTACCTTTACGGTACCAAGTGTACGATCTTCACCGATCATAGGAGCCTACAACATATCTTTGACCAGAAGGAACTGAACATGCGTCAATTCCAGTGGGTAGAACTACTCAACGATTACGACTGTGAGATCCGTTACCATCCAGGTAAAGCAAACGTCGTGGCCGATGCTCTCAGTCGACAAAGCTATTTGCATAGCATTCGTAATTCCCAAGCCCAGCATAATCTCGAAGCTCTCATCCGTGACGCACAGCATGCTTGTTTTACCGAGCGAACTTTGAAGAAGGAAAGGATTCTAAACGATGGTGCCCAACTCGAGAATAAATCGAATGGTATTTTTCATTATTTGGACCGAATTTGGATCCTTAAGCGTACAAACTTGCGACAACTTCTGATGGATGAAGCCCACAAATCTCGATATTCTATTCAACCCGGTGCTGAAAAAATGTCCCAGGACATGCGCTACAAGTACTGGTGGCCGGGCATGAAGAAGGATATCACTATCTATGTTTCGAAATGTCTGACATGTTCTAAGGTCAAGGCCGAGCATCAAAGACCCTCTGGCTTACTCGTTCAACCCGAGATCCCGATGTGGAAATGGGAGAGTATAGCCATGGACTTCATAACGAAACTCCCGCGTACTCAATCTGGTCATGATAGCATATGGGTTGTGGTTGACCGTTTGAACAAGTCAGCTCACTTCCTGCCGATACTAGAAGACCTTAAGGTGGAAAAATTAGCCCGAATCTACACCGACGAGACCATTTGTCGACATGGGATGCCTCGTGACATCATCTCTGACCGCGATGGTCGGTTTACCTCGCGTCTTTGGGAAACGTTTCAATCTGCTCGCGGTACAACTCTTAATTTAAGTACTGCTTTCCAACCCCAAACCGACGGTCAGACTGAAAGAACGATTCGTACCCTTGAAGACATGTTCCGTTCGTGTGTCATAGATTTCGGTGGTAATTGGGACGCGCACTTACCTTTAGTCGAATTCTCGTACAATAACAGTTTTCATTCTAGCATACAAATGGCACCATTTGAGGCTTTATATGGAAGAAAATGTTGATATCCTATTGTATGGCACGAGATCGGAGACGCGCAAATTACCGGTCCTGAGCTGTTACAAGAAACGACTGATAAGATCCTCCAAATTCGAGACAATCTACTAAAAGCTCGGAGCCGACAGAAAAGTTACGCTGATAGACGCCGCAAGCCCCTTGAATTTGACGTTGGCGATCACGTACTCCTAAAGGTTGCACCCTGGAAGGGGGTGATCAGATTCGGCAAGAAAGGAAAGCTCGCGCCTCAATATGTTGGACCCTTTAAAATTCTGTAAAGGATTGGAAAAGTGTCACACCCCGACCACGTAAAACAACAAATCGTGGCGGAAACGTCAGGGAGTGTCGTAACAGAATCATTGTTTCACTACCATGGATTAAATAGTTTCGTTTTATTAAATTATTGAACTCATTGTTTTATTATAAATCAGATAAATACAAATATTGTCTTTCAAGTTTTAAAGTCACTAAGGCACGAGTCCATCCTATGTATAGCATGCATCAACAATCATCACATAGCAACACCTGAAACATATGTGAAAATAGGTACGTCAGCATAAAAATGTATGTGAGTAACATAGGTTTTATGAATTAGGTTCATGGCTTTGGTTAATACAAGAAAAAGGTTTTATGTTTACAAAAAATATAGCCATGAATCCTTGTAAATAATTTTGTTTCTAAACACTTTGTTTTGATAAAAAGGTTAGTAGTATATACAAAAATATACTTTGGTTTTGAGAAAGTCGGATAAGTAATATATATTATAATATATTTTAGTTTCAAAATAGTTAAACAGATAGGATATCAAATATACTTTAGTTGTTAAAATAATAGTTTTTGGTAGTATATCATAAGTATACTTTGGTTTTGTAAATAGCATCTCAAACTATGCTTTGGTTTTGAGAATAACATATCAACTATGCTTTGGTTTTAATAATAACATATCAACTATGTTTTGGTTTTGAAAATAGCATATCAACTATGCTTTGGTAATTGACAAGGTCAGTAGTATATTAAAATATATGTTGGATTTTGTACATAGTATATCAAAATTATACTTTGGTAAATAATATCACATTTGGGAGCACATCAAACTGTACTTTGGTAGTATATCAAAATATACAAAAGAAAACGTGATTTAGTATTCATTCAAACCTTAGTGCATCAAACTACACTTTAAAGACTATAGAAATACCACAAAGGCAATTTCTATTTGGTTAAAATTTGGTTTCTGACATTCCATACAACAGGAATGGGGTGTCTAGTCCTATAGCGCTATATCGTACTACCAATCGACTTGATGAATGTATAAAATAAGTACAATCCAACAATTTATTTTATAATCTTTGAAAAATTAGTGTTTAAACCATAGATAATCATACAATTTGTCAAAAGATATGTGTCACACCCCGACCGCGTAAAACAACAAAGCGCGGCGGAAACATCGGGGCGTGTTATAACATAATTATCGTTTCATAACCATGGATACAAAAAGTGTTTCGTTTTATTGAATATTAAACATTAACGTTGTCTTTACATAGAACAAACAAGTTACATATCGACTAATATTGTATTTATGTCACTAAGGCCTCGTCCAGATCCTATGTGACTCATGCATCCTAGTAATCATCATCAAGCATCAATTCCTGAAACATATGTGAAAACAAAGTCAGCAAAGAAATGCTGGCGAGTACATAGGTTTTATAGGAGTGTCAGATTCATGGCTAGTTTAAATGTTGCAATACTTTATTAAAAACCTTATTTTGAAAAGACTATAATATTGCAACTTAATTAACCAACTCAAATCAAACGGGTTATAGTTTATAAAACCTCGTAGCCATGATTCTTGACCCCAAAAACATTTGTTTTAGTAAAGCAAATTGTAAATCATCTCGTATTAACTCATTTAATAAATCTCGTATATTACTTCGAAAACATCGTTGTGTGACATCGTTTCACTATCGTTTACCCAAGTGAACTAGATAACGCCACAGCATGTAATATGTTGAAAACACTTATATATAAGAAGTACCAGCGGCGTATCTACCATGTTTTCACCACATTACACCCGTCTCGTTATCTAAACACTAACCAAAAACCAATTGTTTACCCAAATCGTTTAACATCGTTTCCAAATCGTTTACAAATCGCTTACAACTCGTTTTAATCGTCCAAATCATTTACTCGTGTACATCGTTTAAATCGTCCAAATCGTTTACTCGTTTACATCGTTTAAATCATCCAAATCCTTTACTCATTTACATCGTTTAAATCATCCTCGTTTTAATTGTGAAAACTTATATATAGTCGTCTCGCTAATAACATTCAAACCTTTGTGACTCATCCCTCGTCCATCGCTTCTCGCATTAATAAACCACCAAAGGGTAAATTAAAAATTATCAGATTCAGTCGCTACCCACAACCCCCACACATAACCATGGGTGCAGTATGATAACGGGATTTGTCAGATCCTATGGTACCATAACCTAATACTGGTCAGCTTGATCATTGCTAATGAATGTAATTTGTTATGTAACACAACCAACAAGTTTATTCACATTATCAAAATCGTTTTTTTAGTTTTGCATAGACCATCTTAATCGTTTTTGAAACCATCGTTAAAACATTGAAAATCGTTTTGAAACCATCGTTAAAACCTTGAAACATTTAGTACATATGAATCACCCCAAAACAATTGAAACCAATAAAATAGGGGAACTATGTACTCACATGGAGTGCAAAGTATCCTCAATCAAAAGAACTTCAACAAACTTGAGCAAACCAGAGAAATCAAACAGTACCTAGTAATCGAATCACTAATCAAACAATAGACGCCTATCTCGAAAGATCGGGCAGAATGAGGTCTTGCAAACCAAATGAGTATTGGGACTCATGTGATATAGTTTAACAAAGCCTACATCCTAAATTGGAACCTAACCTAAGTGCTTTCGACTCATCGTGGCCCATTAAGGTAGCGCTTACGCTACTTTAACACGTCGTGCGCGCAAAGCGTGTTCGAGACGTCTAACTAGTCCTATGACAAGTATTATATGCCTATACATGTTTTATCATGTTGTATAATCCGTTATGTACAAAAGTTTAGGTTACATAAGCTAAATTACCAATTATACATGAAAAGGGTATTTTGGTAATTTACCTAAGGCATATAAACTACTTATCATACAACTACCTAAACTAGGCGACCATAAGGTATAACCTCGGAAGGTTATTCCCTATGCTACTAAACATGTTTGGTCGGATCCTAAGATCGACCAAACGGGTCGTGTTCGAAAGTCTAAGCGGGTGTTTAGTCCGCTTGACTTACGACTCTTCACAAGCACTAAACTAAAAAGCGACGAGCTAAACATGCTAGAACATGTTTAGAAAATAGGTTTTGATATCAAAACAAACGTTTTGATATCCTAGAGTAGTTTGGTTACAAAATACGCGTAAAGGCGCATTTTGACCCAAACTACGACTCGTCAATGAGCCTAGATAACGTGGTAATCAGTAGGTATAGCCACTAGGGACTATAACCATCGTGATTACGCTCACGTTATGAAGTTCAAACGAACTTCGCGTTGACCATAAACTGGTCAACGCCGAAAGTCAAACATAATTTGACTTTTGGACTCGAAAAGCAATAAAAGAACGAAGGAACACTTACCCAGGGTCCCCGCGAGCTAATCTTGATCCAAGTAGCTCAGGTATGAAACAATGGTTCCAACTTAGAGCACTCTTAGATCAGATTTGTGAGGAATGAGTGAAGTTGAGGTGGGTATTTATAGGATTAGGACCACCGTTAGGATCGTTTCTTGAAAACCGTGATCGAATCTCATGCGTACACTTGTTGGAAAGTTATGGTACCTCAATTGGCCCCCCACCATCAGGAATCAACACTTGGAATTGGGTTTAGGAGTGGATAACAGCTGATAACAGCTGGATTAGAAGTTTCTGTCATGCTGGCAGGTCCTTACGGACCGTAAGGTGATGCTTACGGTCCGTAAGCATTCAACTTTGGCAGAATTACAGTTTTGGTCCCTGTTATGCATTTAAGCCATTTCCGACATGTTTAAGGCCCGTTAACCCCATTTCAAATCTCTAAAATGAAGTTAAATTATAGGGAACTTAAAATGTGCTCAAAATTATCTCGGATGTCGGTTCGTTTGGCCGTACGATCGCGATGTTCGCTTAATTACGACGGAATGCGCATAAGCGCGAAAAACGATCCAAATGATGCGACGAATGGATTTTTCTTATGCCAAACACTAAAATAAAATATTTTAATGCTTACATAGATTTTTGGATGTCCGGATGTATTCAGAACGTAAGATATGCGCGAAAGTGCAAACTTGTGCACTTTTTGATGCTTTTAGTCCCTATTGATCAATAAAGTTTACTTTAGCATACCGGACCCCTCAAAGCCTATTTCTAAGCTATGTAAAGGATATTTAGGGTATGTTTAACTTATGATCAAGTTCCGGAATGTTCGTTACTATGCAAATCGATATAGTTTCGCAGTTTGACACAATTAGTCCCTGCTATCGAACAAGGTTGATTTCAACACACCAAACCATCCAAAACTTATTTCTAAGTTATGTGGAGGTTATTTAAGGTATGTTAAGCCTATTTCACTATCCCGGAGTGTTTGTTGCATTAAACTGCTTATATTTACGCATCTGTGCACGTATAACCTTCCAGAAAGCGATTTAAAGCTTGAAATCGGACAAGGATTGATATGTGCAATTGATACACATATTTAAACAAATCCCAAGTATGAAATGCAATATTTCATTGATTTGATATTTGTTTGCTGGCCGTGGAGGCACAGATGTCACAATATGTACTAGCATGTATAATCATATAGTCGAAATCATGAAAATAACGAATAGGCTCACATGTTTCACCCCAAAAAATTTGAAAACAGTAAAAGAGGGGACTATGTACTCACTTGAGATTGCAAGTATCCTTGATTAAGTGTCCTAACGATGCTCGGGAAATCAAGGAATCAAGTGGCACCTAGTATGGAATCACTATGTTAATAATCAAATCCTAAATCGGGAGATAAGATAGAATGAGGTTCTATAAATCAAATGAGTATTGAAACTCATATGGTATGACTTAATAGTCCCAACATTCTGATTTGGAAGTCTACCTAAGTGCTTTTGACCCGTTTCGACCCATTATGGTAGTATAAGCTACTATGATGCGTCGTTTGTGTAAACCTAAGGTCGGATGGTTATCAATGTCCTATGTCAAGTCTTACATGGCCAATTATGCCTAAATATGTTACCATATCAGTTTAGATGTTAAAAACATTTTCATATATGCATAATATGGATTTATGTTCAAAAAGGGCGTTTTGGTCATTTTCTATGGGCATATAACCTACTTAACAAATGACTAACCAATCCAATGTGATCATAAGGTATAACCTCAGAGGTTATTCCCTATGCATCTATGATCACTAAACATGCTTAGTCAGATCCTAATGATCGACCAAACGGGTCGGGCTCGAAAGTATAAGCGGTTGTCAAGACCGCTTGACATACGACCCAAAACAAGCACTAAACTAGTAGTAACGAGTTAAACATGTCAAAACATGTTTAACTAACTTAGAAAACTGATTTGGTATCAAAACAAAGTGTTTTGATACCTAAAAGTAGTTCCGTTGCAAAATGCGCATAAGTACGCATTTTGACCGAAACTTTGACTCGTCACTACACCTAGTCAACGTGGTAATCAGTAGGTATAATCGCTAAGAATTATAACCATCGTGATTACAATCACGTTGCAAAGTTCAATTGAACTTTGACTTGACCAATTGATGGTTAAAACCGAAAGTCTAACTGTTGGTCAAACAGTTTGACTTTCAGCTCTAAATAGCTAAAAATCACTACCAAGCCATGAAAGAACACTCACTTGGTGTTCAAAGGCTAGAAGGATGATCTTAGAACTCAGGTAGGTGGCTCCTTTGCAGGGATTCCTCCACTTAGAGTTCCAAATTTAGAAATGAGCCAATGAATGATGAAGAAAGGGTGGCTATTTATAGTTTTTGAGATGTTCTCGGATCATTACATGTGTGTTATGTACTGCCCAAGAAATAATCTGGTCCACACAAGTGTTTGGTGTAGGTTTCATGCCTTGGAGAGGTGTTAACTTGATGATTAAGGACTTAAAACAACCAAACAAAACCAAGGATTTCAGCAGTTTTGCTGAAAACAAGTTTCAGCCCAAATCACATGGTGGCGTGGCACCACAGCATAGCCCCTAGGCTGTGGCGCAACGCGACGGGGTGGGCTGCAGTTTCAAAGTTTGGCAGAAATGGTCCCTGCACGTATTTAAACTTGTTTTCGACATTTTTAACCTCCGTTAAGCAATTTCCAAGGCTCTACAAGGTCGTCAAAGTGTTGGGGACCTGAAATATGCTCGGAAATATCCCGGATGTCGGCTCGTTTGGTCGTACGGTCACGTTGTTCGGTTAATTACGACGAAACTCGAACGGACGCGAAAACGATCCAAATCAAGCGACAAATGGTATTTTTGCATGCCGATCACTAAAATAAAAATATTTTAGTAACTACAAAAATTTTGGATGTCCAGATGTGGTCAGAACGTAAGATATGCGCGTAAATGCAAACTTACGCCGTTTTTGACGCTTTTAGTCCCTCTTGATCAAATAAGCTTATTTTCGCATACCGAACCCCTCAAAGCCTATTTCTAAGCTATGTAAAGGATATTTAGGGTATGTTTAGCTTATGATCAAGTTCCAGAATGTTCGTTACTATACAAATCGGCATAGTTTCGCAGTTTGATGTAAATAGTCCCTGCGATCCAATAAGCTTGTTTTTGCCATACCAAACCCTTTAAAACTTATTTATAAGTTTTATAAAGGTTATTTAAGGTATGTTAAGTTTATTTTGCTATTCCGGAGTGTTTTTCGCATTAAACAGATTACGTTTACGCATTAGTTTTTGTATAACTTTCCAGAAAGCGATTTAGAGCTCGAAATCGAACAAGAATTGATATGTGCAAATGATACACATATTTATACAAATCCCTTGAATGAAATACAATATTTCATTGGATTTGCATTTGTATGATGGTCGTAGTGACACAGGTGTCACAGTTTCCCATACTTTAGGAAATTTCGTCCTGAAATTTAATTTTAGAGGAGACCTGTGAAGACAACTGTGATTGTTTCGCTTCGAATGAATCCTTCGCACCCTAAGTAAAACCCTAGGCTACGTTTGGATTTTTAGCGAATTTGTTCATTGTTAAAGTGTTGTCGTTGTTGTAACAAAAGCATGGAGCTTTGAACAACTGATTGGAGAATGTTTCCTATGAAGACTATTATAGAAAACTTGTGTGTGCTCAAAATCAGAGTCGGAGAATGCAAGATAAAATAACACTGGTCAAGGTCCAGGACTTCTAGTAACTTAAATAACGCTACGCTCGCAATGTAATAAGGAACACTTATATATAGGAAGTACCAGCGGCGTATCCACCATGCCCTTTTTACATTGTTCCCGTCTCGTTATTCTTATCACTATAGGTCTTAACACATGACAAAACTTGCTGTGGTTTTTGTGCACTGAATTCCATAATTATGTATGCATCCATAATTACGTAATTCCTTGCACAGTCCGTATAGTTCATTTTATAATGTGTAGGGGAAAAATCAATCGGACAAACATGTAATGACTTGACTAGGCTACCCAAGGATCTTTTTAACTAGATCAACGAACAATCTTTTTAACTAGATCAACACATGATCTCTTTAACTAGACCGTCGTAAGATCTCTTTAAATAGACCACTAAAGGATCTTTGCAACTTTGAATCAAATAATCGTTTTGAAACAGCACATTGGAATCCAAGGGTCTGACTATTTGCATAGAAAGCTCCTTAAGGATTTAAGATAGTACTTTGAGTATCCTTCTGAGAATCTAACATATGAAAATACAGAAGATTCTACCAGGACTTAGATAGCGAGCTTTTGAATTACACATAAGCACAAAATCACAAAATTGTGCATTCGTTAATTTAATTATTAGCTCTTTGTTAATTTGAATTAATGCATTTAAAGTACACCAGAAATCCAATCACGGATTTTAATTGGTACTTTAAATATCCCCAAGAATCTAACTATGAAGATAGGAAGATCTTATAAGGATTTGGAATTTGTGTGGTGAAAATGTTTTGAAATCCATGTACTAGGCATGTTAAGGCAACATACAAAGCAAAAATGTACTTGATAATCGTGTACATAGTCACAGAACATGGGTCTAGTTAAGGACTTATGAAAGTACCTTTTGATATCAAATTAAGGATTTGAATTGGTACTTCAAATATTTGTTTAAGAATTTGTAACTTGTACCTTGTACTTTGTTTCTTTAAAGGAAACGAGTACTTAGGATTTTCGGGGAGATCACATGTGATCATAAAATGAAAGAACCACATGAGTAGTTTGTTTTTTAAGGAACACAGTTCCTTGGTGTCGGCATCGAAGAGGTATGTCAAACAGACACACAATCGTATCAGTTTCGAAAAATAAAATTGGAACAAAAATTGTATTTATATAACAACTGAATTGTTTCAAACGTCAAAAGATAACAAACAAGGAAATACAAAAGTCTAATTATTCACTGCTGCATTGTCATTTGCATTTGCCACGTTTATGTTAAATGCTCGTCCACGTGCTGGATTCGCATTAACAAGTTTTGGGCAATTGTTCCGATAGTGGGTAAGATCACCACAGTTGTAGCACGATCCAGGTGGAAATGGTGCTTGAACAGTAGCAGGATTTGCAGCATTTTGGTTTTGGGTAGCATGACGGCATGTATTGACCAAATGTCCCAATCGTCCACAGTGGGTACATTTGTGACACGGTGTCTGATTCACATGATGACGGTTGCATTTGTTGCACAAAGGTGCAGTACCAATATAGTTTTTCCTAGCACGAGGCTATGCTGGCTGGTTTGGTGCAACCTGATCATTCTGAGCAACTACTGCGAAGTTTTGTGAAGCCTTACGCTTCTTCGACTTCTTAGAGGACTCGGTCTATTTATCCTTTGGTTTTTCTTGCACAGACTTGTCAGATGGTTTCTGGTCCCTTTTCGGAAAAGCCTACCCTTCCTGATTTGAGATTCAGTCAGGGTAGCAGATAGTTCGATGGCCTGTCTGACAGTAGTAGGGTTGCTACCAGTAACAATGTCCTGAACTGGGTCAGGAAGGCCATCGATGTACTTTTCAATCGCCTTTTCTAAGGGCGTAACCATGGTAGGACATAGCAGACTTAACTCCTCATAACGATCAGTGTAGGCTCGATGTTCACTGTTGTCTTGTTTAAGATCGTCAAATTCCCGTTCCAAAGCCCTGAGCTCATGACGAGGACAGAATTCCTTCATCATTAGAGCCCGAAGCTCTTCCCAGGTTTGTGCCATTGCCACATCGGCACCCCTATCCCTCATTACGACGTTCCACCATGTGAGTGCTCTTTTCTGAAATACACTCAACGCAAACTCAACTTTTCGCTCGTTTGGGCAATGCACATGACGAAACATGCTTTCGAGACTCTCAAACCACGGTAGGAGCCCAGTGGCCCCTTCAGACCCAGTAAATGTGAGTGGCTTAGCTGAGTTGAATGTCTTATAGTTGCAATGAACATTGTTATTGTTATTGTTCGCTTGATTTATCTGGGTAATAAGGTTCGGGAGTACAGCAGCGATTTGCTGAGTCATTAAGGCTGCCATGGCGGCATCCTGAGTTTGATCACGTCGAGGAGGCATTCTAAAAAAGCAAAGGAACATGAGGGAAAACGAGTGAGATGATATTGGATAGTAAGAATTGAATGTTGAAAGTAATATCGACAAAGCTTAAAGATTGTGATCATTTGTTCGTTACTTAAAACAAACAGATGACACTGTGACTAACCAAAGTAAATGGGTCATACTAATGTATCGCGAAACATGCTTTAGCCTATAAGTGGACACTCACCCCAAGAGTTCCCAGGTAAGAGTGACTGGTCCGATACTGCGGATTTGTACGAACACTCTAGCCTTAGACAGAAAACTCGAGGTACAGGCATCCACTCTTCCGGATTGCACGTGTTCACACTATAAGACCCAAACTTTGACGAGATTTTGAAAACTCAGAAGGCACTAAGCCAAAAATGAATCATCCGGAAAGGTGGGTGATCATTTTCAAAATCAATTCGGAAGCTTTGAAGGTTCAAAACCTTATAACAAATCATCTATGAAGAGATGATTGGTTTTCAAAGCAGATTTGTTATTGTGTTCTCGTTGTGGTTATCACCAAAGGATAGGTGACGGTATTCATTTATAATCTAAACGCAAATAAACTTGCGTTAGGGTCCTAGAAAGGTTATAGTCTAGGTCAAAGCATTACTCATAACCTAATTCCCTATAACCATTGGCTCTGATACCAAATTTTCTGTCACACCCCGACCACGTAAAACAACAAATCGTGGCGAAAACGTCGGGGAGTGTCGTAACAGAATCATTGTTTCACAACCATGGATTAAATAGTTTCGTTTTATTAAATTATTGAACTCATTGTTTTATTATAAATCAGATAAATACAAATATTGTCTTTCAAGTTTTAAAGTCACTATGGTACGAGTCCATACTATGTATAGCATGCATCAACAATCATCACATAGCAACACCTGAAACATATGTGAAAATAGGTACGTCCGTATAAAAATGCCTGTGAGTAACATAGGTTTTATGAATTAGGTTCATGGCTTTGGTTAATACAAGAAAACGGTTTTATGTTTACAAAAAATATAGCCATGAATCCTTGTAAATAATTTTGTTTCTAAACACTTTGTTTTGATAAAAACGTTTGTAGTATATACAAAAATATACTTTGGTTTTGAGAAAGTCGGATAAGTAATATATATTATAATATATTTTAGTTTCAAAATAGTTAAACAGATAGGATATCAAATATACTTTAGTTGTTAAAATAATAGTTTTTGGTAGTATATCATAAGTATACTTTGGTTTTGTAAATAGCATCTCAAACTATGCTTTGGTTTTGAGAATAACATATCAACTATGCTTTGGTTTTAATAATAACATATCAACTATGTTTTGGTTTTGAAAATAGCATATCAACTATGCTTTAGTAATTGACAAGGTCGGTAGTATATATTAAAATATATGTTGGATTTTGTACATAGTATATCAAAATTATACTTTGGTAAATAATATCACATTTGGGAGCACATCAAACTGTACTTTGGTAGTATATCAAAATATACAAAAGAAAACGTGATTTAGTATTCATTCAAACCTTAGTGCATCAAACTACACTTTAGAGACTATAGAAATACCACAAAGGCAATTTCTATTTGGTTAAAATTTGGTTTCTGACATTCCATACAACAGGAATGGGGTGTCTAGTCCTATAGTGCTATATCGTACTACCAATCGGCTTGATGAATGTATAAAATAAGTACAATCCAACTATTTTTTATAATCTTTGAAAAATTAGTGTTTAAACCATAGATAATCATACAATTTGTCAAAAGATATGTACTAGCATGTATAATCATATAGTCGAAATCATGAAAATAACGAATAGGCACACATGTTTCACCCCAAAACGTTTGAAAACAGTAAAAGAGGGGACTATGTACTCACTTGAGATTGCAAGTATCCTTGATTAAGTGTCCTAACGATGCCCGGGAAATCAAGGAATCAAGTGGCACCTAGTATGGAATCACTATGTTAATAATCAGATCCTAAATCGGGAGATAGGATAGAATGAGGTTCTATAAATCAAATGAGTATTGACACTCATATGGTATGACTTAATAGTCCCAACATTCTGATTTGGAAGTCTACCTAAGTGCTTTTAACCCGTTTCGACCCATTATGGTAGTATAAGTTACTATGATGCGTCGTCTGCGTAAACCTAGGGTCGGAAGTTTATCAATGTCCAATGTCAAGGCTTACATGCCCAATTATGCCTAAATATGTTACCATATCAGTTTAGATGTCAAAAACATGTTCACATATGCATAATATGGATTTATGTTCAAAAAGGGCGTTTTGTTCATTTTCTATGGGCATATAACCTACTTAACAAATGACTAACCAATCCTATGTGATCATAAGGTATAACCTCAGAGGTTATTCCCTATGCAACTATGATCACTAAACATGCTTGGTCGAATCCTAATGATCGACCAAACAGGTCAGGTTCGAAAGCCTAAGCAGTTGTCAAGACCGCTTGACTTACGACCCTAAACAAGCACTAAACTAGTAGTGACGAGTTAAACATGTCAAAACATGATTAACTAACTTAGAAAACTGATTTGGTATCAAAACAAAGTGTTTTGATACCTAAAAGTAGTTCCGTCGCAAAATGCGCATAAGTACGCATTTTGACCGAAACTTTGACTCGTCACTACACCTAGTCAATGTGGTAATCAGTAGGTATAATCGCTAAGTATTATAACCATCGTGATTACAATTACGTTGCAAAGTTCAATTGAACTTTGACTTGACCAATTGATGGTCAAAACCGAAAGTCAAACTGTTGGTCAAACAGTTTGACTTTCAGCTCTAAATAGCTGAAAATCACTACCAAGCCATGAAAGAACACTCACTTGGTGTTCAAAGGCTAGAAGGATGATCTTAGAACTCAGGTAGGTGGCTCCTTTACAGGGATTCCTCCACTTAGAGTTCCAAATTTAGAAATGAGCAATGAATGATGAAGAAAGGGTGGCTATTTATAGTTTTTGAGATGTTCTAGGATCATTACATGTGTGTTTTGTACTACCCAAGCAATAATCTGGTCCACACAAGTGTTTGGTGCAGGTTTCATGCCTTGGAGAGGTGTTAACTTGATGATTAAGGACTTAAAACAACCAAACAAAACCAAGGATTTCAGCAGTTTTGCTGAAAACAAGTTTCTGCCCAGATCACATGGTGGCGTGGTGCCACAGCATAGCCCCTAGGCTGTGGTGCGACGCGACGGGTGGGCTGCAGTTTCAAAGTTTGGCAGAAATGGTCCCTGCATGTATTTAAACTTGTTTTCGACATTTTTAACCTCCGTTAAGCCATTTCCAAGGCTCTACAAGGTCGTCAAAGTGTTGGGGACCTGAAATATGCTCGGAAATATCCTGGATGTCGGCTCGTTTGGTCGTACTGTAACGTTGTTCGGTTAATTACGACGAAATTCGAACGGACGCGAAAACGATCCAAATCAAGCGACAAATGGTATTTTTGCATGCCGATCACTAAAATAAAAATATTTTAGTGTCTACAAAAATTTTGGATGTCCAGATGTGGTCAGAACGTAAGATATACGCGTAAATGCAAACTTACGCCGTTTTTGACGCTTTTAGTCCCTCTTGATCAAATAAGCGTATTTTCGCATACCGAACCCCTCAAAGCCTATTTCTAAGCTATGTAAAGGATATTTAGGGTATGTTTATGATCCAGTTCCGGAATGTTCGTTAGTATACAAATCGGCATAGTTTCGCAGTTTGACGCAAATAGACCCTACGATCTAATAAGCTTGTTTTTGCCATACCAAACCCTTTAAAACTTATTTCTAAGTTATATAAAGGTTATTTAAGGTATGTTAAGCTTATGTTGCTATTCTATAGTGTTTGTCACGTTAAACTGATTACGTTTACGCATTAGTTTGCGTATAACTTTCCAGAAAGCGATTTAGAGCTCGAAATCGAACAAGAATTGATATGTGCAAATGATACACATATTTATACAAATCCCAAGAACGAAATACAATATTTCATTGGATTTGCATTTGTATGATGGTTGTAGTGACACAGGTGTCACAAAAAGTGGCCTACAGACTCGAACTACCAGAGGAACTGAGTAACGTCCACCCGACTTCCATGTTTCGAACCTCAGAAAGTGCTTGGCCGACCTGGAATTACATGTCCCTCTTGAGGACTTGCAAGTGGACAAAACATTACACTTTAGGGAAAAGCCGGTCGAGATCGTGGGGCGAGAAACCAAGGTGCTCAGACGCTCACGCATTCCCATTGTGAAGGTTCGCTGGGAAGGCAAACGAGGCGCCGAGTTCACCTGGGAACTCAAAAGCGACATGAAGGAGAAGTACCCGCAGTTGTTTGTTACGGCTAAAGCCTAATTTCGGGACGAAATTCCCTTAAGTATGGGAGGCTGTAACACCCCGTGTTTCGAAAGTCAAAGTCAAGATTGAAGTCAAAGGAAGAAAAGATTGCTAATTGCGATCTGTCACTCCTTGCTCAACTACTGTTTGACTTCTTTGACTTGTAATCGAATCTATCTATTTATTTGCTTTAGTTGTATTATGTGGAGTATCTACTAATAATCGAAGTTTAATCGCATATTTATCGTTAATCGGCTTATCGCTAGTCGCTATAGAATTCGCAACTCGAGTTATGTGTTCTAGATATTGTTTTATGTGTGTGCCATTTGTGTTACTTGTGCATGTTATGTTTATGTTGCTGGACCCAGTATGGCCTTAACAACTTCTTTTCACGTAATATGGCAAGCGATTTCAGTAGATGTGAAAAAGATGTGCGGAAATGGAAATCAGACTTTCAAGAAACAAGACCTACAGAATTATCAAGTTTATATCACTTTGAAATGGTTTACAAGGTGATTGTAAGATTATTATCTAATACAAATGAATCTTGAATTCTGTGGGTGAGTGGGCAATGGAGTTTTTGATGTATGTGTGAATGCTAAGCTTCAAACTCAATTGTCTTCTGCTGGTTGAGCCTTCTATTTATAGAAGGCTAGGTGCATGAATAAACTTATTCATGCAATAAGTCCTGCAAAAAGTAGCCATTTGACATATTCATTGAATCCAACATTCAAGTTGCCTTTTTAATCATGATATCCAATAATGTCAACTTGCTTCGGTAAGTGTGGTAGGATAGAGCCAATTTCAGACAAGTGGGGTCTTTCATCAGAATTCTGATAAACCACTTCATCATAAATTATGATGAACAAATCATCAGAAAAATCCTGATGATCAGAATCATCAGAAACTGATGATATTTCATCAGAAATATCATCAGATCTATCAGAAATGACCTTTTCTGATAATCCAATTCAGCTCTTGATCAACTTGTGATTCTTTGAAGTAGATGTTGTGCATTTCAGTTGTCATATCCAATCTTCTTCTTCATGTTGTGATCTTCAGGACTGTTATCTCTTCACAGATCCAGTTGATTGTGATTTTCTTCAATACTTACAAATAAAGTTTCCTAACAGTTTCCCCCTAAGTATTGTAAGAAAATGAACTACTTCTATATCTAACATAAACAACTTTTAGCTGCTTCTTGAAAGAGAAAGGAATTCAAAACAACTAAGTTCAGAAACATAGAACAAAGTCAAACCAACCATAAATCAGACAAAAGTAAAATATTGTTCAAAAACAGAAATTTAATCTCATCAATTCATTAATTGATCTTCACTCCACCTTTGTATTTGTCTCCTGGTTTCAGCTTTTTCTTGTGATCAATTGCCTTTTGAGTTTCATTGCACATTTCTTTGTACCATCCTCTTGACTCCATCCAGTTATTAATGCATTCTTCAATTGTTTTTCTCAGCTGTTCATTGTTCTTTCCCTTCTTTTTGAGCTGCTCTTGTTTTTCATTCATGCAGTTCCTTATATATTTCAGAGTTTGATTGGAGTACCTGCATATTTCACTGATTCTGAACAGAGCTTTCTCTTCATTAGCATCTTTGAAGACCACACACATTTCTGGTTTATCAAAGATTGCTCCAGTTCTCACAAGTTTAGAAGGAATTTTAGCTGGAATTCTGGTGTTGGGAGGAGGTATTAATACCTTGTCACTGTACTCAAAATTTATACACAGATCAAAGTCTGCTAGTGCAGCCCTTTTGTATAACTTTGCTCCTGCACTTTTGAGGCTGTCAAGGGCTCTTCTGATCACCACTGAACCACTTTTCTCTCTATCAATGATATTCTTCATTTTGACTATGCCCAATGGGTGAATATCATCAGCCAGATTTGCATCAGTAACCTTTTGTACTCTGTTATCTTTTCTGATCAGGGTATACTTGTTTTGTCCTTCATTACCTAAGATACCTCCTCCAGTGGTCAAAGTATCGATTCTTTCAATGGATACTATTGGATTGGTCATGTGTTTGTGCAAAATTTCCCAGCCTCCATTGTTTCTGATTTCAACAATTCCTTTACTCAATGGAGAGAGAGATCTATTTGGGTTGTCTTCTGGACCTTTCCAGTAGTAATGCTTTAGATGTTCTTCAAGGTACATTATTGTGTGTAAATCACCTTTCAGCACATCCATTTCTTTGATGTTCCCTTCTGAATCTTCTATCATTTCTTTTCTTGGCCTTTTTGAGGAAGTCACTTCATGTTCCATTCTTCTCTTCTCTTTTGTATCCATCTTTATGCTGAACTCTGTTTCTCCTGTGATGGTTGTAGAAGATGACTGAACTGGAACATGTTCTTTCTGCTGGACTCTTGATGTGTCTGGCTTTGGGACATTTGGTGGAGGACCCATGAGTATCTTTTGTTTATCTGGAGGTGGACCCATGGGTTGCTTCTGTTTTTGAGTTGTTGAAGTTTTTGTTTGTTTGGTTTGAACTTGTTGAATGGTTTCTGATTGCTGTTGTGGAGTTTCTGATCTTCTTGCTTGTCTTTCTTGTGGAATTGGGTTTTTCAGTTCATGAAGATCAACTTTTGCTAATCTAGCAACATTATACTGCAATCTCTCTACTAACAAATGAACATTAGTGAGAATTTGAGTATTTGTTTCTTCTTGTTTCTTCATTTTCTGAAACTCCTGGTTTTCTTGATTTCTTTGTGCAGGCAATTCCATCAACAGTTTCTCAAAAGCCTCAGCCATGCTGCTGTTGTTGGCTCTGAGGAACTGTATTTCTTCAAGAATCTTTCCTGAACTTGAGCTTTCTCCTGCAGTTGCAACCTCAGCCATCTTTTTCTTGATATCACGCAGTTCCTTGAGAGCCTTTTCAAAGTCTGATGAGCTCTCTCTGTTTTCTGATGACTTTTGCAGTTTGTTGAGGGCTGCAGTATTGTCTTCTGTTTGCTTCTACACAGCTTTGACAGTTTCTGATAAAACCTTGATATCTGACTTTTGATTTCTGATTTCTTCCAGTATCAGATCAAGTTTTCCTTCTGTGGCTGTTTTCACAGTAGCAGTTGTGTCTTCAAGTTCCTCGTGAAGTTGTTTAGGGGACATAGATTGATGTCCTTGGGAAATAGGAGTAACAACAGATGTTCCCCTTCTAACACCAGCAGAAAACACAATCTCTGCTGTTCTGAGGTTAAGAGGATTGGAAAAATCCAAATTCTCTGTCTCCTCACCAGAGAATTAAAACACATTAAAGTTCTGGTTTTCCTCATGTCCTTTAACCTTTTCAGGTTCTCCATGAGTTGTTGAGAAACTCTTAGTTTTCTCACCCGGGTTTCCTTGATCAGTAGACTGATCTCCACTTGTTGCCACCACATTTTCCTCCTCAGAATCTGATTCAGAAAATGAGTCATTGGTTTTACTCACATTTTGTTTTGCAGAAATAGTGCCTCTATGTAAAATTTCATATTTTCCTTGAATTGATTCATCAGAATCACTCTCAGAGAAATGAAATAAGTTCAGTTTGGAGTGTTGTGCACCTGTTTATCCCATATGTGAGATTTCAGCATGATGTTCTTCTGCCATAGGACTCATATTCACATCTTGATCGGCTGGATGAGGATCGGATTCACCCTGCTGTTCTATTCTTGGTGTGCTTGACTCTTGTGCATCATGCTCCATGGGGGACACACTTTCAAAAACTTCTTTGCTTTCTGGCCTTTTGTTCAACATCTTCAGATATTCTGCTCTGTATGGTGAATTTTCTGGTATCAGATTCATCATTCTTTCTGATAAAGCAGGCACATCATAATCTGACTTCCAAGACCCTACTGTAGTTCAAGGTCTCATTATTTCTGTACTCCACATATTTTCTGATGCTGGAATTTCTAGGTTCCTTTCAGAAAAAGCATCAGAAATTATGATTGACAGAAATCTGGGAAAGGGTAGATGTGAATCTATCCTTCCAGCGTTGGTCAGAATTGATCTTCTGATCAAAGTAAATATTTCTGTTCCAAAATCAATGTTCAACCCACTAATGAGACTGAACATGATTGTTAGAATATTCATATTTATCTGATCCGTACCTCCAATCTTTGAAGACAAACACTTGTTCAGAATTTCCATTAAAACTTGCCATAAGGCAGGTAGCTTGTTTCTCTTGAATTCATTGATTTTTGAAATCTTTGTCTTGTAACCCATTACAGCATCAAGTTGTGAGAACATATCTTCTTTTGTAGGTACTTCATAGCTTTGGTTTAAGGGAAGTTCCAAACATTCCCTTATTTTCTCCGGTGAGATTGTAATAAAGATATTTCCCCACACATGTGCTGTTAGCTCGAGTTGATTTGAGACTTTGAGAGTTTTTACAACTTGTTGTATGAGTTCTTCTGGTACCTCTCTGGTCTTTGTGAGGGCTTTAGCTATAGGGCATCTGGTCAGAAATTCAATGAGAATTTGACACTTCATATCATACTCTTCAATGTTATCATTCATTGCTTTATTGTTGCTCTTTAATGGAAGAAATTCAGCTTCAGTGATGAAGGGAACAGAGTGTTCGACTGGTGGTATGTTGATGTTGATAGCTGCCATTGAGAATTTGGGTTTTTGTTTCAGAAAAGGGTTTTAGTGTTATGAATTTGAAGGTTGAGGATGAAAGTCTCTGTTTTGAATGAGGTATTTATAGTGAATACAGACAGAGATTTTTGAGTGTTTTTCGTGGGTTGTTTGCATTCAAGGTGGTTAATGACACCTTAATGATGTTTTAATCCTTTAAGGAAACAACCGTTTTTGAAAAACCTTTCGTTTATCTCTAATTTAATGTAAATCCTTTAAAGAGACTTAGAGATTCCAATGATTTTGCGGATAAACACTAAATTCCAACCTGCACCTTTTCTCCATGTGGGACCCTTTTTGTTTCAAAAAGGTCCAATAGAAGCCTTTTCTGAGTTGGTGTATCTTCCCAGGTTTTCCTCATGATGATATATATCAGAAAATCTTGAATAAAAAACTTTTGAGAGTTGTATTTTCTTCATATATCATTAGAATTCATTTGATTCACTCACAGAGGATGAATCATCGGAATTTTTTTTTTTGTTTTTTGAGATGAGAGGGAATAAGTAGAGTTCTGAGATTTTTACTTACATTGCTGTTTTGCAGTTCTGAACTCCACACCTTTGTTCTGATATACAGGAAGTATATTTTCTCATACAGCTTGTTCCAGTCCTTAGAAAAAATATTTTGAAAGAAACTTATTTCAAAAATTTAGATGGTAATAAGTTTCTTTAAATCTGTTTAAAAGCTATGTTTTTCTGATGTTTTGTCAAACTTCCTGATTTTAAGAGATTTTTCTGATAAAAATAATTAATTTTCTGATCTATTGTCAGATTTTCTGGCCTGATGAGTTTTCTGAAAAATTACCAGATTTTCTGATTGATTATCAGATTTTCTGAGTTTTACTTAAAACCTGTCAGATTTCATTTGAGTTTCACCAGCTTTTCCTTGTTTTTATCAGACACGTTGTGTTAGTTCCCCCTAGATCTATTGACACAATTAAAAAAATGAATGAAAAGAAATTAAAGCAGACATGATATATATAAAAAAAAACATAAAACACACAACAAAGAAAAAGAAACAACAACTACTCCTCCTCCTCCTCCAACACGTTGTACATGCAATTCACATATAACCAAAGACTGGTTATACGACCGGTGTGATTCGTTGATGGCACCAGGGTGGACTCGCTTATGTTTTCTTGAAGTGCCAGCTCACCCCTTGGATAGCAGCTTCTCACTCCTCCAAAGTCCAGCTGACTGGTGATCACCTTGGTTACGAATCGGGGGTAGATCAGAAAAGGTTGACAGTCGTGGACGTTTGCTACTAGGTCTCTCATGAGAAACTTAGCATAGTTGTAAGGTTTTTCCTGTACAACAGCATGGACCACTTCCATCATCCTATTGGACAGCTCATTAAAGTGTCCAATCTTCTTGGAGAAGCAGACACTTAGCTGAGTTACCAAAAACTGGAAAGGTGGTATAAACCCAGATTTGTTAACCGCCCTTGACGAGTTGTATGTGTGATAGCCCATTTCAGTCAAGGTTTGTTGCACATCTGCCTTGTCCAGGATTTTGTCTTCATGACCATTACCCAGTTTGAGGACATTTCTGATTGTTTCCTCTTTTAAGGTAATTTTAACCCCCATAACCTCACTCTCAATCCACATGGAAGTGCCACTAAAAATGATTTGAGAGTTCCACCAGAACTCTTGAAGAAGTTTTGGATAAATGGTGGCATATGATGATACAGCAAAGCCCAAAGGACTTCTCATGATCATATTGTACACAAACCTGCAGTCCTCCCATGCAGGTCCTTCCAAGATGGATCTTAATCTAAGATTATGAAGTCTATGAAATGGGAGAGGAAATTGAGTTGGTTTCATCAATTTTGGGCGACCCATTTTATGATAAGAAAAATTCTGTCGAAGGGCTTTTGAAGAGATGATTTTGGTGTGAAGTAAGTTCTTTTCAGGTTGTTAATATTTATAGATGAAAGTGATAGTTCTTCATAAATGATATTAACAGGAAAAAAAATTATTTTCATCTCTTCAATTAAGACGATATCTGTTGCAGTTAATGTGACAGTCTACTAAGCCCCATGTGTGAGTAAGCATTTATTTACTAGGCGGCTATTTTCATAGCTCCTAATCATTCTAGTGCCTACGTGTCACTTAAGTTCCTTATGAAAAAATGACGTTGCATGCATTGGCAGTAAAAATAAAATCCAATAATCTGAAAAAAAAATTTAAAGACGGTTGGTTTTCTCAGCTATATATAGAATTTCATCAGTATGCATGTTACTTTTCCCCCCTTTTGTTTTTTTTAATAAGAAAGAAAGAGAAAAAAAATACAAAAACAAAATATACACAAATATGAATATATACAATATGTGTGTGTGGGATATGCAAATTATGAAGATGGAAGTTTATGATGATTACAAATTATTCTGATGTTTCAACCTGGTTTCTGGTTTTATATCAGAACTTCTGGTGTTGTCACCAGATATTCTGATATTCCTTCAGATTATCTGATAAATCATCATTTATTGATGATCCATCAGATTTTCTGATGATCCATCAGATTTTCTGATGATCCATCAGATTGATGAATTGCTTTGTCAGAAACCAGTTGATTTGTTCTTTGATTATCAGAACTTTGATGATCATCAATTTGGTTTTCAATTTGTGTCCTTGTGTTTTCTGAAAAATCTTCATCATTTAGATTAATCATGCCAAGTTTGCTGATCAAAAAATTGTGTCTCTTTTCATCAAGAGGTTTTGTAAAGATATCAGCAATTTGGTTTTCAGTTGGAACAAAATACATCTCTATGTTACCTTTCTCTACATGATCTTTTATGAAGTGATATCTGACATCTATGTGTTTGGTTCTTGAGTGATGAACTGGATTTTCTGTTATTGCAATAGCACTCTTTGAATCACATAGAATTGGTATTCTTGTCAAAGTTACTCCATAATCTTTCAGTTGAGTTTGCATCCACAGCACTTGTGAACAGCAACTTGCTGCTGCTACATATTCTGATTCTGCTGTTGATGTGGCAACACAGTTTTGTTTCTTGCTTGCCCAATATACCAATTTTTCTCCCAGGAGTTGACAAGCACCAGATGTGCTTTTCCTGTCAATTTTGCACCCTGCATAATCTGCATCTATGTATGCAGTTAATTCAAGGTTTGTATCCTTAGGATACCAGAGACCAGGTTCTTATGTGCCTTTTAGACATTTGAAAACCCTTTTTACAGCTTTTAGATGGGATTCTTTAGGATCACATTGATATCTGGCCAGAAAGCATGTTGCAAACATAATATCTGGTCTGCTTGCAGTTAAATATAGCAATGATCCTATCATCCCTCTATAGGTTTTAATATCTACACTTATTCCATCTTTGTCAGAATCTAACTTGTTCCCTGTTGCCATGGGAGTTTTTGAAACGGAGCAGTTTTTAAGTGAGTATTTTTGTAGAATTGTTTTCACATATTTTGATTGACTCAAAATATTCCATCAATTCTTTGTTTAACTTGTAACCCTAAGAAAAAGGTTAACTCACCCATCATACTCATTTCAAAGTGGCTGGTCATCAATTTTTGAAACTTTTTACAGTATTTTTCATTTGTTGATCCAAATATAATGTCATCAACATATATCTGGACCAGCAGAGTATGACCTTTGTGTGTTTTGAGAAAAAGTGTGGTGTCAATAGTTCCTTTGGTAAACCCAGAATTGAGTAAGAAGTTTGATAAAGTTTCATACCATGCTCTAGGAGCTTGCTTCAACCCATACAAGGCTTTGTTTAATCTGTAAACATGATTTTGAAATTTTGGATCAACAAAGCCTTCTGGTTTTTGCACATAAACTTCTTCCTCAATTTTACCATTCAGAAAGGCTGATTTTACATCCATTTGATAAACTTTAAATTCCTTGGATGCAGCATAAGCAAGAAAAATTCTTACAGCTTCTAATCTAGCTACTGGTGCAAAAGTTTCTTCATAATCAATACCTTCTTGTTGACAGCAACCCTTGACCACTAACCTTGCATTGTTCCTGGTGATTATGCCATTTTCATCAGATTTGTTCCTGAACACCCATTTTGAGCCTATGATAGACTTGTCTTTTGGCTTAGGTACCAGATCCCATACCTTGCTCCTTTCAAACTGATCAAGCTCTTCTTGCATTGCTTGAATCTAGTCTGTGTCACTTAGAGCTTCTTTGACAGATTTGGGTTCTATCTTGCTTAAGAACCCAGAAAATGCACACTCATGTGCAGTTGCAGATCTTGTTCTAACACCATCTGCTGGGTTGCCAATGATGTCAGAATGAACATGTCCTTTGATCCATCTTAACTTGTTGTGAAAGGTTGTTGGTTCTGATGGACTTGAAGTTTCCCCCTGAACAGGTGCCTCATTTGTGTGTAAAGTATCAGAATTCTGAGTTTCTGATATACTACACCTTTGTTCTGCAGAGTTAGTACATGAAGAATCTTTTGATTTGTCTTTGAAAGAATTATCATGTTCTAGGAAATCTTCATTTATCATTTCAAAGAGATGTTCATAATTTTCTTGATTGTCAGAAAATTTTATTTCTTTCATGTATTCATCAGAAACCTCTGTTTCTGACGAGTCATCAAATGACACATACAGACTTTCTCTGATTGTTCTTGTGTTGAGAATAAAAATTCTATATGCTTTTTAGGACAAAGAGTAACCAAGAAAAAACTTTTTCTGCTTTTCTGTCAAATTTTTCAAGGCTTTCAAAATCATTGAAAACAAAACATCTACAACCAAATGTGTGCAAAAATTTTACACTTGGAATTCTTCCATTGATAATATTGTAGTATGTTTTGTTGTGCCTTTTGTTGATTATTGTTCGGTTTTGAGTAAAATATGCATTTGCTATAGCCTCTGCCCAGAAATGAGTGGGCAGTTTTGTGACAACCCTCGTAATTACATGTATCCGTACGATTAATTAATATTAAATTTTGCTTAATGACTGTGCTTAATTGCAACTGATGATGTAACTGCTTTATGATTTATGCATGCTTCAGCAAAATTCAGCTTTTTAACATACTAGTCTTGTGCAGAAAATTGACTAAATGGTCCTGTATGCTTTCCTAAGTGTTGAGAATTAATAGTGTCACAAAAGGTTACATAAAAGACACTATACGGAACAACTTAGCACTGTAACGAACCGGTATCTAACCGAATAACTGGAGATTACCCGGAACACCAAAATTTTGTCAGAAACATTGTTTTATCATTTCTTGACTAGTTATGGTCCCCGAATACCCCAACACATTGTATAATGTACAATACACATATAACACTAGATTTACACTTAACCTCCTAACCATTTAACAATTTACCATCAAAAACTTACACTTAACCCCCCCCCCCCTCTCCATTTACGGTCCAAGAGGACCCACACCCCACTCAAGATTTGTTGATTATTTTAATAGGATCTTGCTTGTGATCTTGAACAAGATATAAGATGAAATCTTATAAGTATGGCTCCCTAGATCACCAATATCATTACATATCTTCTCACAAGATCACCCAACTCCCTCACACACTCTCTCTCCCTCTTAGCTCACTCTCAAACCGCCACCACCATCACCTTGCAACCTTCATCAATCCATTTCCAAGCTTAATCAAAGTACTAGAAGGTGTTACATGAGGGTTGAAGCTTGAAGAACTCGAAGGAACTCCATACCTTGCTTTCATCCACCATTTTCTTCATCATTTTCTCTTAAGATCTTCCCTAGCTTTAAGCTAGTTGTAAGACTTCTTTAAACTCTTGTTTACTTCATGTTTTAGTGGTTAAAGATTGTATCATGATAAAATAACTAGAACACTAAAAGACTTGAATCTTGAATCTTGAATCATGAGATGAAATATGATGATATGATGATATATTGTTAGATTGATGTTGTTTAGTAGATGGATGATGATTGCATGTTGATTTCTAGTAATATGATGATTGATCATCGTATGGAACTTTATTAGAAAGTATGGTGATCGTATGTGTGCATTTTAGTGGCATTTAAGCTATAAAAAGCATGCTGAGTAACATTTACAGCCAACTTCAGTTGGCTGTAAACAGACCGTTATAAATCGAAAAATTGATTTTCTAAAGTCTATAACGTGTTATTTAGAAAAACGCTTAAAAATGGCACTGGAATCATATTTTTTTGAGGTCGTTTGCTATTTTTAAAGGTCCGTTTTGTACAGCAGCAAAAGCTGCGTTTTTACTGCAGAAAATGTGTGTGATGTTTTTCATCATAACTTGAAATATGTGCTGAATTAGGTCATGAAATTTGTACTATAGATGGACACTGATGTCTTTGTAATTCTCCCACTGGAATTTCATCAATCGGACTTATGATGAATTTTAAATGAATTTTTCCGTGGACTGCAGTCAGAAAGTGATGAATCTGATTGCATTTCGGTAAATGATTTTTTGTAAAATATTGGTAATGAATTGGATCCCGATATTTTTACACAGTAATATCAGGATTGTTTAAAACATTCTTTAAAATTTTGGGAATTTTTGGAGTAAGTTAACTATTTTATTAAAATTCCCGAAAACAGCCCAGTTTTGAATGTTAAAGCTGAAATGACATAAGTAGCAATTTGCGTGTCTAAATGTCGGGTAGGTTATCTGAGAATGATCTAACGTGTTATATGTCGATGAAAGTGTTATTTTCAATATCGTATGTTTGCTTTTGAATGGGTATAGATGGGATGTTTATATGGGCGTGAAATGTTAACGTGAGTGTGTGCTATGTGATAGAAGTAATGAGTGGATAAACCGTACGTAGGATACGTATTATGCATGCACGTGAAACGGATTCTTATCTGCACCATGTTAGGACGTGCTTAATTCCTGATTATTAGAGTAATTAATCTAACCGAGCAAACCGAGGTGAGTTCACACTCTTTCAAAGGCATGGGATTCCCAGTGGTTGGGAATGGGTTAAAGAACTAAAACAGAACCTGCATATCCTCCTTGGGTAGGATATGTACCGCCATCCTCCATGGGTAGGATGCCAATATTAATCCTGCGTATTCTCCTTGGGTAGAATACGTACGTTCGTCCTCCTTGGGTAGGACAACAACGTTAAACTACTAGCCAAAACTCTATTACCTAAGTCCCTCATTTTATATCGACTTAATCGCCGAGGCCGATGGCGAGCGGGTCATTAGTTAATAGCGCTATTAGGGTTTGACAAACCTCACACCGTGCCGGTAGGACGGGCGTGTACTAATGGATCATGGAAAACAGTCAATGATGATAGACATTGACTTAGGGCACAACTTACTTTCATCAGTAGTCTATATGGTAACGGTCTAGTGGTTCACATGGGGAAGCCCCCACTGTTTTTGGATATGGTTTGGGGAAAAACAAAGATACTGGTTAACTCGTGGTTTACGAACAACTTATGGTTTTCAAAACAAACTACTAAAACTAAACAACCAACTGTGAACTCGCTCAACTTTGTTGTTGACTCCTTGTTACATGCCTTGCAGGTCGTTAGGTATCTATGGAGCTTGCACGAGGAGGCGTGGTCGTTGTGGGACATGGACTGTTGAGTCCCATGTCAAACTTTTAAACTTTATGAACCTATTAAACTTATGTTTGGGTTTTATATTTTATGCTTCCGCTGTTAACTTAAAGTTGGTTACTTTCTTTTGGACACAAATTATATTGTGTTTGGTTTTATTTACTTAATCACGTTGTTCAATATGATTGGTGGCTTGATCCTGGTCATGTCACTCCTCCAAGCGGTGATACTCCGCTTGTGGATTTTGGGGGTGTGACAGAGTGGTATCATAGCCATTGGTTATAGTGAACTTGGTTTTAAAAAGGGAAAAGCTTTTTGACAAAACCAGACTATAACCTGTACAGTGCTCAACGATCCACAACGACGCTTCGCTCCACGTGCAAGACTCGACACAATAGGTGGTATGGTTTATGTTTATATTGTCTGTCCGATAATTCACATAGTGCATTAGTTAACGTGATAACTGCTATTTGAACCTTGTGTGCTTACTCTCTGGCGTCATCCCACGCTTACGTACTTTCGCGACACTTTTCTCACTTACGTTGCTTCGTTGTGAAGATCATGAGTGGACATTTGAACTTGACTCAAGCCCAGCTGACGGCTCTAATCAATGAACGAGTGGCTGAGGCACTCGCAGCTGTCCCTGCAGGAGGTATAACCTGCCATATCAACCCATCTTAGGACGTTTAGATCCTCCCCTCGCAAACCAACTCTTGTGCTTAACCTTGTCTTTTATTCTCGCGCCACAGGTCAACATGCTCAGCCTCCCGTATGTACGTTCAAAGCGTTCATGGACTGCCGACCTAGTACTTTCAGCGGCACAGAAGGAGCTGTAGGTCTTCTTCACTGGTTCGAGAAGATTGAGTCTGTTTTTGAGATGTGCGAATGCCCTGAAGCACGTAGGGTGAAATTTTCTACTGGAATCCTCGAAGGTGCTGCGTTAACCTGGTGGAAAGCACAGGTCCAACTGCTAGGGCTGGCGGTTGCTAATGCCACCCCATGGAACGACTTCAGAGATTTGATCAAAGAAGAGTACTGTAGTCGTGACGACATCCACAAGCTAGAGGTGGAATTTTTCAATTTGAAGATGACGGGGTCTGAAATCGAGGCATACACAAAGAGATCGAACGAATTAGCTATCTTGTGTCCTACTATGGTGGATCCTCCTATCAAGCGTATCGAGCCGTACCTTAAGGGTTTAGTGCCAGAAATTTAGAGCCACGTGACCTCAGCTAATCTTGGCACCATTCAGCAAATCATCCGGTTGGCTCATCGTCTCACTGATCAGGCAGTTGAGCAGAACAAGCCGCCCAAGCGTATTAGCGCTACTACTACTTCTGATGCTCCCAGTGATAACAAGCGCAAGTAGGATGGAAATTCGGGCAAGGGTTCTACTTCAGTTCAGCAGCGAAAGACAGATGAGTACAGGAGCCCCAGTCAGCAGTCTTCTGGGAATCAAGGTCAGGGTGGATACAAGGGAAATCACCCTAAGTGCAATCGATGTAATTTGCACCACAGCGGGCCGTACAACAAGGGTCGTTGTCAGAGATGTAACAAGCTGGGTCATGAAGCCAAGGATTGCAGGAGCTCACGTCATGCGAATCAGAATCGTCAACAACAGCCACAAGCTCCACAGAATCAGCAGCAGCAACAGCAGGGTAACAGGGGATGCTATCAGTGTGGTGCTGAAGGTCACTTCAAGAGAAACAGCCCCCAGTTGAACCAGAAACAGAACAACAACAACAATCAGGGGAACAGAAACAATAATGGGGGAAACAATGATGGCAATGGTGCCAGGGGACGTGTTTTCGTGCTGGGTCAGAGTGACGCGAGGAACGATCCCAACGTTGTGATGGGTAAGTTTCTTCTGGATGATTTCTTTGTTACTGTTTTATTCAATTCGGGTGCCGATACTAGTTATGTGTCCTTAAAAGTTAGTCAAATGCTTAAGCGCACTCCAACACTTTTGACCACCAAACACATGGTAGAGCTAGCAAATGGTAAAAGTTTAGAGGCCACACACATAGTTAAGGGTTGTAATCTTGTTCTTGCTGATCAGACCTTTTCTATCGACCTCATTCCTATCATTCTGGGTAGTTTCGACGTTGTTATTGGGATGGATTGGTTATCTCATCAACAAGCGGAAATTCTTTGCAACGAGAAGATTGTCCGCATCCCTCGTTCTGGTGAAGAACCCCTCGTGATTCGTGGCGACAAGAGTGGTGCTGTTGTGGGCATCATCTCTTTCCTTAAGGCCCAGTAGTGGTTGCGAAAGGGCCATACTGCTATTCTAGCCCTCGTTTCTGATACATCTTCGAAGGAAAAGAAGATAGAAGACATTCCTATTGTGCGCGACTTTCCTGAGGTATTTCCTGAGGAATTACCTGGTCTTCCGCCTCACCAACAAGTCGAGTTTCAAATCGAGCTAGCTCCTGGAGCAGCACCAATAGCTCATGCACCTTATCGCTTAGCCCCATCGGAACTAGAAGAATTGTCCACCCAATTGCAAGACCTCTTGGACAAGGGTTTTATTCGTCCTAGCTCCTCGCCCTGGGGAGCTCCAGTCTTGTTTGTGAAGAAGAAAGACGGTACTTTCAGAATGTGTATTGACTATCGCGAACTCAACAAGGTGATTGTGAAGAATCGTTATCCCCTCCCACGTATTGATGACCTATTCGACCAGCTACAAGGGTCAAGCTTCTACTCTAAAATTGACTTAAGATCAGGTTACCATCAACTGAGAGTCCGAGACGAGGATATCTCTAAAACAGCATTCAGGACTCGTTATGGGCATTACGAGTTTCTGGTTATGCCTTTCGGATTGACGAATGCACCTGCGGTCTTCATGGATCTCATGAACCGAGTGTGCAAACCTTACCTGGATAAGTTTGTCATAGTTTTCATCGACGACATCCTGATCTATTCGAAGAGTCAGGAAGAACACGAGCAACACCTGAGGCTTATTTTGGAACTTCTTCGAACAGACCAGTTGTATGCCAAATTTTCAAAATGTGACTTCTGGCTTCGCAAAGTCTACTTTCTAGGCCACGTGATAAACAAGGATGGGATTCATGTTGATCCATCCAAGGTTGACTCGATCAAGAACTGGCCTGCACCCCGTACACCAACAGAAATCCGCCAATTCTTGGGTTTAGCAGGTTATTACAGAAGGTTTATCAAGGATTTCTCTAAGATTGCACAACCTCTCACCTCGCTAACTCAGAAGGGTGTCACCTATCGATGGGGTGATACACAGGAATCTGCTTTTCAGCACTTAAAGGATAGGCTTTGTAGCGCGCCTATCCTCTCTTTGCCTGAAGGCACAGATGATTTTGTGGTTTATTGCGATGCTTCCATCCAAGGACTTGGTTGCGTGTTGATGCAACGTGACAAGGTCATTGCCTACGCATCACGCCAACTTAAAGTTCACGAAAGGAACTACACTACACACGACTTGGAATTGGGAGCAGTTATTTTTGCACTTAAGATATGGAGACATTACCTGTACGGTACCAAGTGCACCATTTACACCGATCACAGGAGTCTCGAGCATATCTTCAAGCAAAAGGAGTTAAACATGCGACAATGTCGATGGGTCGAGCTCTTGAATGATTACGAATGTGCGATCAAGTACCATCCGGGCAAAGCCAATGTTGTGGCCGACGCCCTCAGTCGAAAGGATACTACACCTAAGCGCGTGCGAGCGTTACAACTTACCATCCAATCTAGTCTTCCTACCCAGATACGAGATACTCAGGTTGAAGCATTGAAAGTAGAAAACATCAGGGCTGAGTCCTTACGAGAATCGAGGAAACGGTTAGAACAAAAGGAAGACGGCGCCTACTATGTAAACGGGCGCATCTGGGTCCCACTTTACGGAAACTTACGCGAGCTTGTGATGGATGAAACGCACAAGTCTCGTTACTCAGTACATCCTGGTTCGGATAAGATGTACCACGACTTAAAGACTACATACTGGTGGCCTAGCATGAAAGCCAACATAGCAACCTACGTCAGTAAATGTTTGACTTGTGCGAGAGTCAAGATTGAATATCAGAAACCATCAGGCCTACTCCAACAACCAGAGATCCCGACATGGAAATGGGAGCAAATTTCCATGGATTTCGTTACTGGCCTGCCTAGATCTCAACGCGGAAATGACACTATTTGGGTGATAGTGGATCGACTGACCAAGTCTGCACATTTTCTGGCTATCAAGGAAACCGACAAGTTTTCTACTCTAGCAGACATTTACCTAAAGGAAGTAGTATCAAGGCACGGAGTGCCAACCTCCATCATTTCTGATTGTGACTCACTTTTTACATCTGAATTGTGGCAAGCTATGCACAAGTCCTTTGGCTCTCGATTAGACATGAGCACGGCATATCATCCACAGACGGATGGGCAATCTGAACGCACTATCCAAACCCTTGAAGACATGCTTAGGGCATATGTAATCGACTTTGGTAATGGCTGGGAAAAACACCTCCCGCTAGTGGAGTTTTCGTATAACAACAGTTACCACACCAGTATCCAGGCCGCTCCGTTTGAGGCATTGTACGGACGAAAGTGCCGATCACCTCTTTGTTGGGCAGAGGTTGGCGACAGTCAAATCACAGGCCCAGAACTTGTAGTAGATACAACCGAGAGGATTGCTCAGATACGACAACGAATGGCGGCAGCTCGTGACCGTCAGAAAAGCTACGCTGATAAGCGAAGGAAACCACTCGAGTTCCAGGTTGGGGATCGAGTGCTACTCAAAGTCTCACCTTGGAAAGGTGTAGTTCATTTTGGCAAACGAGGCAAACTCAATCCGCGTTATGTCGGACCGTTCGAAATCATTGAGAAAATTGGCAAAGTCGCTTACAAGTTGAATCTACCTGAAGAACTCAATGGAGTTCACAACGTATTTCATGTGTCAAATCTGAAGAAGTGTCTGTCAGATGAGACCCTCATAGTTCCTCTCAAGGAACTCACTATCGACGATCAGCTGCGATTCGTCGAGGAACCAGTAGAGATTACTGGTCGAGATGTTAAGGTTCTCAAGCGTACCAGAATACCTCTTGTTCGAGTTCGTTGAAACTCCCGTCGTGGCCCAGAGTATACCTGGGAACGAGAAGACCAAATGAAACACAAGTATCCCCAGTTGTTTGAGAAAAGTGCAACCACTACTGACGCTGAAGCTACTGCGGAATTTCAGGATGAAATTCCAAACCAACGAGGGGATGATGTGACACCCCAGGAAAAACCAGTAAACCACACAACTTAACTAGCTTCCTCAGTAACCACGTGCTAAATTTCGGGACGAAATTTTCTTAACAGGGGGAGAATGTGACAACCCTCGTAATTACATGTATCCGTACGATTAATTAATATTAAATTTTGCTTAATGACTGTGCTTAATTGCAACTGATGATGTAACTGCTTTATGATTTCTGCATGCTTCAGCAAAATTCAGCTTTTTAACATACTAGTCTTGTGCAGAAAATTGACTAAATGGTCCTGTATGCTTTCCTAAGTGTTGAGAATTAATAGTGTCACAAAAGGTTACATAAAAGACACTATACGGAATAACTTAGCACTGTAAAGAACCGGTATCTAACCGAACAACCGGACATTACCCGGAACACCAAAATTTTGTCAGAAACATTGTTTTATCATTTCTTGACTAGTTATGGTCCCCAAAATACCCCAACACATTGTATAATGTACAATACACATATAACACTAGATTTACACTTAACCTCCTAACCATTTAACAATTTACCATCAAAAACTTACACTTAACCCCCCCCCCCCCTCCATTTACGGTCCAAGAGGACCCACACCCCACTCAAGATTTGTTGATTATTTTAATAGGATCTTGCTTGTGATCTTGAACAAGATATAAGATGAAATCTTATAAGTAAAGCTCCCTAGATCACCAATATCATTACATATCTTCTCACAAGATCACCCAACTCCCTCACACACTCTCTCTCCCTCTCGGCTCACTCTCAAACCTCCACCACCATCACCTTGCAACCTTCATCAATCCATTTCCAAGCTTAATCCAAGTACTAGAAGGTGTTACATGAGGGTTGAAGCTTGAAGAACTCGAAGGAACTCCATACCTTGCTTTCATCCACCATTTTCTTCATCATTTTCTCTTGAGATCTTCCCTAGCTTTAAGCTAGTTGTAAGACTTCTTTAAACTCTTGTTTACTTCATGTTTTAGTGGTTAAAGATTGTATCATGATAAAATAACTAGAACACTAAAAGACTTGAATCTTGAATCTTGAATCATGAGATGAAATATGATGATATATTGTTAGATTGATGTTGTTTAGTAGATGGATGATGATTGCATGTTGATTTCTAGTAATATGATGATTAATCATCATATGGAACTTTATTAGAAAGTATGGTGATCGTATGTGTGCATTTTAGTGGTATTTAACAGACCGTTATAAATCAAAAAATTGATTTTCTGAAGTCTATAACTTGTTATTTAGAAAAACTCTTCAAATGGCACTGGAATCATATTTTTTTGAGGTCGTTCTCTATTTTTAAAGGTCCGTTTTGTACAGCAGCAAAAGCTGCGTTTTTACTGCAGAAAATATGTGTGATGTTTTTCGTCATAACTTGCTATCTGTGTAGATTTAGGTCATGAAATTTGTACTGTGGATGGACACTGATATCGTTGTAATTCTCCCACTGGAATTTCGTCAATCGGACTTACGATAAATTTTAAATGAATTTTTCCGTGGACTGCAGTCAGAAAGTGACGAATCTGATTGCAGTCCGGTTAATGATTTTTTTATAAAATATTGGTAATGAATTGGATCCCGATATTTTTACACAGTAATATTTGGATTGTTTAAAACAATTTGTTAAAGTTTGGGAATTTTTGGAGTAAATTAACTATTTTATTAAAATTCCCAAAAACAGCCCAGTTTTAAATGTTAAAGCTGAAACGACATAAGTAGCAATTTGCGTGTCTAAATGTCGGGTAGGTTATCTGAGAATGATCTAACATGTTATATGTCGATGAAAGTGTTATGTGCAATATCGTATGTTTGCTTTTGAATGGGTATAGATGGGATGTTTATATGGGCGTGAAATGTTAACGTGAGTGCGTGCTATGTGATAGAAGTAATGAGTAGATAAACCGTACGTAGGATACGTATTATGCATGCACGTGAAACTGATTGTTATCTGTACCATGTTAGGACGTGCTTAATTCCTGATTATTAGAGTAACTAATCTAACCGAGCAAACCGAGGTGAGTTCACACTCTTTCTAAGGCATGGGATTCCCGGTGGTTGGGAATGGGTTAAAGAACTAAAACAGAACCTGCATATCCTCCTTCGGTAGGATATGTACCGCCATCCTCCATGGGTAGGATGCCAATATTAATCCTGTGTATTCTCCTTGGGTAGAATACGTACGTTCGTCCTCCTTGGGTAGGACAACAACCTTAAACTACTAGCCAAAACTCTATCACCTAAGTCCCTCATTTTATATCGACTTAATCGCCGAGGCCGATGGCGAGCGGGTCAATAGTTAATAGCGCTATTAGGGTTTGACAAACCTCACACCGTGCCGGTAGAACGGGCGTGTACTAATGGATCATGGCAAACAGTCAATGATGATAGACATTGACTTAGGGCACAACTTACTTTCGTCAGTAGTCGATATGGTAACGGTCTAGTGGTTCACATGGGGAAGCCCCTACTGTTTTTGGATATGGTTTGGGGAAAAACAAAGATACTGGTTAACTCGTGGTTTACAAACAAGTTATGGTTTTCAAAACAAACTACTAAAACTAAACAACCAACTCTGAACTCGCTCAACTTTGTTGTTGACTCCTTGTTACATGCCTTGCAGGTCGTTAGGTATCTATGGAGCTTGCACGAGGAGGTGTGGTCGTTGTGGGACATGGACTGTTGAGTCCCATGTCAAACTTTTAAACTTTATGAACTTATTAAACTTATGTTTGGGTTTTATATTTTATGCTTCCGCTGTTAACTTAAAGTTGGTTACTTTCTTTTGGACACAAATTATATTGTGTTTGGTTTTATTTACTTAATCACGTGGTTCAATATGATTGGTGGGTTGATCCTGATCATGTCACGCCTCCAAGTGGTGATACTCCACTTGTGGATTTTGGGGGTGTGACAAGTTTGGCATAAGCAAGCATAGTTCTGGCAGCTTCTACCAAGGTCCTATTCCTTCTTTCAACCACCCCATTCTGTTGAGGTGTTCTTGGAGCAGAAAAATCATGAGAAATTCCTTTACTTACAAGAAAGTTCTCAATTTTGAATTCTTAAACTCTGTTCCATTGTCTGATCTGATCCTTCTGACTGTTAGTTTTAACAGATTTTCAATTTTCTTGATAAAATTTATGATCAGATCAGGAGTTTCACTTTTCTTTCTCAAAAATTCTACCCATGTGTACCTGGAAAAGTCATCTACTATTACTAGTATGTATTTCTTTCCAGAAAAACTTTCTGTACTTATGGGTCCACACAAATCCATGTGTAAAAGTTCCAAATTTTGAGAAATAGAAGACTCGGAAATTGATTTATGTGAGCTTCTCTTGGATTTACCCATCTCACATGCTTCACAAATTTTATCCTTCTTTGAGGATATGAAAGGTAATCCTTTTACCAGACCTTTGCTTGCTAGTTTGCTTAGGTTTTTGAAATTTAAGTGGGCTAGTCTTTTGTGCCATAACCAACTACTAACTTTGTTGATTTTTGAAAATAAACATAGTTTTGGATGTTCACTTTCTACTTTGAAATCGAAATAGTAAATTGATTTTCTTATTCTTTTCCCACTTAAATAGATTTTATTATCATCTATACCTATTAACAAGCATTTTTCTGGTAAAAAGGTTACCTGAAAACCTTTGTCACAAAATTGACCACAACTCAGCAAGTTATACTTTAAGCCTTCAACATAGGCTACTTTCTCTATGGTCAAACATCCATACCTTATGCATCTATATCCCATGATCCTCCCTTTTACTCCATTTCCAAAATTTACCATTCTACCCAGCTTTGGAACAAAGTTGCTGAGTAAGCTCCTGTCCCCAGTCATGTGCTTGGAGCTTCCTGAGTCGCAGTACCAGATCTGCTGCACATGATGGTCCTGAAATGGAATGATTAGAGGGTTTTTGGTACCTAGGCATGCTTGGGTACTGTTTCTGATGGGATTTTAATCATTTTGTTTTTTTCTTCTTGGTTTTGCATCAGAAATTCTGTTATATGCTGAGCCATAAATAGATTTTGCATTTTTCTTTTGAAGATGGTGTTGAACAAGCTTCAGTATGTCAACACACATACAAGATTTATCAGAATTTTCTGATATTTTCTCTTGTGATGGAATGAGTGGATAATTTTGAAAAGATGAGTGAACTGCTTCTGGAGTCTTTACAGATTCTTGACTGCATTCACTTATGTTTGTTTTGAAGTTTGGTTTTTCAAAAGAGTATTCAGAACAGGTTGTCTTGCAAGATTCAGAATCAGATTCTGATGATAATTTATCAGAAATCTGATGAGTTGCTTTTACAAAGACAGTGGGTTTATTTCCATTTGATCTTTTATAACCTAAACCCTCTCCTTTGTTCTTGGGTGTGGACTCAATGAAATTTATAAATTCCTTGGCTTGTTGAAAACCTCTTACATTGATTTCTTTATCATTGATTTTCTTGTAAAGATCTTATCTTTCATTTTCATAAAACTCATTTTAGTTCTTTGATCTAAACTTTCCTCTATAAGTAGTTGGTTTTCAAGAATGATTTTATTCAAGGTCCTTTGCAACTCATCAGATTTTCTAATATCTGATTGAAGTTTTTCTTGCGGATTTAGAAAATCTGACATGAGCTTGTTTAGCTTGTGTTCAAGATCAAGATTGTCTAAATTTACCTTTTATTCTGAAGTTTCTGGTAGACTTTCAGACAGTGCCATGAGGCAGAAATTTGCCAATTCTTCTTCTTCATCATCAGAAGAATCATCAGATAACAATGTATCTTTTCCTGCAATTAAGCTGACTTGTTGCTACTTCTTTGCTTCTTCAAGCTTTTTCTCATAGTAAGCAACATCTTTGAGCTTTTTGGTCTTGCATTCTGATGCATAGTGACCTCTGTGCTTGCACTTGTAACTCATAACTTCAGCCTTCCCTTTATCCTTAGATCTAACTTCTTCCTTAGATCTCCCATTCATCCTTCCTCTGTCACTTCTCTGGTATCTCTGGCTTCCTCCCCTCAACCTCTGCTCAAATGTTTTTGTGAGCAGTGCTATTGCTTCAGCAAAAGCTGAAAAATCTAATGAAGTATCAGAAATTTCAAAACTTTTGTTGCTTGATGGTTGTGGATCATTGGTGGGTATTGTTCTTTGTGAGTTTGAGATAAGAGCTAAAGATCCCCTTCTTTGAATAGATTCTTCAAATATTTCTTCCTCTCTGGGGACCAAGATGTTGTATAAGTCATGGAGACTCATGTTTCCTAGTTCTAAAGTTGAGGACAAAGTCATGGTTAGACTTCTCCATTCTCTAGGAAGGGCATCAAGAAATTTTATGTTTCTTTCATCATTTGACTTTGTTATACCAAATTTCTTTAGCTCGTTTAAATGTTTTGTGAATCTTAGATATGTATCATTTAATCTTTCATTTGGCAAACTTTTAAACCTTTCATAAGATGAGACATTTTTTGTTCTTTTGTTTCTTCTCATCCTTTCTCCTCCTTCACAAAGATTTTCCAACTGATCCCATATTTCCTTGGCTGATGCACAAGCATCAACTTGTGAAAATATGTCATTGGGGATGGCCATTATTAAAAGTGACTTTGCCCTTTCATCCCCAGCCACCAGATCCTTGTCTTCCGCACTCCAGATTATTTTACTTTTGGGAGCACGGGAGGCAGGGATAGCAGGTGTTTGGTCAGTTGCTGGAACAGCTGGTATATCAGTCATTGGTATATGTGGACCCCTTTCAATGGATTGAAACAGAGCTCAGTCATGACCATTAAGGAAATTGAGCATCCTGATTTTCCATTGGGGATATTCCTCTCTGACCAGAGTCGGAGGTTTGGACATAGAACCATTGTTAAAAGCATTATTCCAGGATTGAAAGCTGGCCATATTTAGAGAAAAGAAGATGAGCGATTGATCGTTTGAAAATAATTTATTCAGTCTGCTCTGATAACAATTGTTGGACCCAGTATGGCCTTAACAACTTCTTTTCACGTAATATGGCAAGTGATTTCAGTAGATGTGAAAAAGATGTGCGGAAATGGAAATCAGACTTTCAAGAAACAAGACCTACAGAATTATCAAGTTTATATCACTTTGAAACAAAATGGTTTACAAGGTGATTGTAAGATTATTATCTAATACAAATGAATCTTGAATTCTGGGGGTGAGAGGGCAATGGAGTTTTTGATGTATGTGTGAATGCTAAGCTTCAAACTCAATTGTCTTCTGTTGGTTGAGCCTTCTATTTATAGAAGGCTGGGTGCATGAATAAACAATAGTTTATTCATGCAATAAGTCCTGCAAAAAGTAGCCATTTGACATATTCATTGAATCCAACATTCAAGTTGCCTTTTTAGTCATGATATCCAATAATGTCAACTTGCTTCGGTAAGTGTGGCAGGATAGAGCCAATTTCAGACAAGTTGGGTCTTTCATCAGAATTCTAATAAACCACTTCATCAGAAATTCTGATGAACAAATCATCAGAAAAATCCTGATGATCAGAATCGTCAGAAACTGATGATATTTTATCAGAAATATCATCAGATCTATCAGAAATGACCTTTTCTGATAATCCAATTCAGCTCTTGATCAACTTGTGATTCTTTGAAGTAGATGCTGGGCATTTCAGTTGTCCTATCCAATCTTCTTCTTCATGTTGTGATCTTCAGGACTGTTATCTCTTCACAGATCCAGTTGATTGTGATTTTCTTCAATACTTACAAATAAAGTTTCCTAACATATGTTGAGGTGTTAATCAAAATCGTAATCGTATCACAATCTAAATCGAAAAGGCTAAACGCAAGTTATTTATAGTGATTGTATGTTAGATATAGTAGTTAGCTTATTTGTGTAACTAATGGGTAATACTATCGCATCGCTCACTCGAATCGCATCGCATCGCTCAACACGCGAATCGAAACGACAAAACTCAACGCGCCGGACACCGGATCATGTGGCCAACTGATCGAGTGGCCATCGGATCGGATTGCCATCCGATCGCGTTGCCACCCGATCGGACTGCCACCTGATCGGACAGCCATCCGATCGGTGACCTACTCGACACTTCACCACTTTCCTTTTTGGGAAACCCTATAAATACCCACCTGTCACATCATTTGTGATGAGACAGCTCCTCATTCGAACCAGCCGCACTCAAGCTCTCATTTCTCTCGATTTCTATCGATTCTTGTTAGTTTCCAACCTAAATCTTGTACTTCTATGATCTACACATACTTCTTCATCATTTTCACCTTTGAATCTTAACTTTTAACCGTGAAATCACCGGATTTGAGGTGTTCTAGGGTGATGTCATCATGGAGTGTGACACATGTGCCTCTGTGACCATCAAACAAATACCAAACCAATGAAATATTGTATTTAATACTTGGGATTTGTATAAATATGTGTATCTTTTGCACATATCAATTCTTGTTCGATTTCAAGCTTTAAATCGCTTTCTGGAAGGTTATACGCGCACTGATGCGTAAATATAACCAGTTTAATGCAACGAACACTCTGGAATAGTGAAATAGGCTTAACATACCTTAAATAACCTTTACATAACTTAGAAATAAGTTTTGGAGGGTTTGGTGTGGCGAAATCAAATTTATTCACTTACAGGGACTAATTTTGACAAACTGCGAAAGTATGCCGATTTTGTACTGTAACAAACATTATGGAACATGACCAAAAGTTAAAAATACCCTAAATATCCTTTACATAGCTTAGAAATAGGCTTTGAGGGGTTCGGTGTGCTAAAATAAACTTTTTGGTCATTTAGGGACTAAAAGCGTCAAAAAGTGCATAAGTTTGCATTTTCGCACATATCTTACGTTCTGAATACATTTGTACATCCAAAAACTTTATGTAATCATTAAAATATTTTATTTTAGTGATTGGCATGATAAAATTCCATTCGTCACGTAATTTGGATCGTTTTTCGCATTCGTTCGTGTTTTGTCGTAATTAACCGAACAACGCAACCGTACGAACAAACGAACCGACATCCGAGATATTTTTGAGCATGTTTCATGTTCCCTATACTTTAACTTCATTTTAGAGCCTTGAAATGGGATTAACGGGGCTTAAACGTGTCAAAAATGCATCAAAAACCATGTTTTGCACATTCAGGGACCAAAATTGACAATCTGCCATAGTTATCTTAAGAAGGGACCAAAATGAAAAATCTAAATTCCAGCTTGTTCCAGCTGTTCCCCTAATTTTCACATGGTTTTAATGAAACTAGGGGCTCCCATGGTTTCACAAAACCATGGGCACATGTGTACGGATGAGATCGAAGCTCGTTTTACGATGAATGATCTTAACGGTTGTGCAAAAACTATAAATACCCACCTTCCTCATTTGAATTCTTCACACCTTGATCTGATTTCTCTCTAAGTTGAAGTGCTTTCACTTCATACCTGAGAATAATCGGGTCAAACTTCCGTTCTTGGACCTTTTGTAAGTCCTCTTTCGTTCTTTTTCGCGTGAAAGTCAAACTGTGTTTGACTTTCTGCTTTGACCAGTTTATGGTCAACATGAAGTTCGTTTGAACTTCATAACGTGAGCGTAATCACGATGGTTTTAGTCTCTTGTGACTATACCTACTGATTACCACGTTATCTAGGCATAGTGGCGAGTCGTAGTTTCGGCCAAAATGCGTATTCTTGCGTACTTTGTAACCAAACTACTTTTAGGTATCAAATCCATTTGTTTTGATACCAAACATGTTTTCAAACCTCGTTAAGCATGTTTTAACATGTTTAGCTCGTCACTTTAGGTTTAGTGCTTATGTAGGGTCGTAAGGTAAGCGGTCTAAACAACCGCTTATACTTTCGAACCCGACCCGTTTGGTCGATCTTTAGGATCCGACCAAACACATTAGGTGACCATAGTTTCATAGGGAATAACCTTCCGAGGTTATACCTTATGGTCACGTCGTTTAAGTAGTTGTATGATAGGTAGTTTATATGCCTTAGGTAAATGACCAAAATGCCCCTTTTACGCATAAATTCATTTTAAGCATATGTAACCTAAATTTTTACATATAAACTGATTAGGTAACATTATTAGACATATTAAGGCATATAATACTTGTCATAGGACTAGTTAGGCGATCCGAACGCGTTTTACGCGAACGACGCGTTAAAGTGGCGTAAGCTACCTTAACGAGTCGTAATGGGTCGTAAGCACTTAGGTTAGGTTTCGTCTTAGAATGTAGGCTTTGTTAAACCATATTACATGAGTCCCTACACTCATTTGGTTTACGAAACCTCATTTTATCCAATCCCCCGATTTAGGTCCGTTTATTTACATAGTTATCTATATTAGGTGCCGTTTGATTCTGTGATCCCTCTAGCTTTGCTTGGTTGTTGTTCAAGACTTCTAAGCACCCTCAAGTGAGTACATAGTCCCCTCTTTTACTGTTTTCCAAACGTTTTGGGGTGAAACACATCTGCCTACTTGTTACTTTCATGCTTTCCATGTTTTCATATCATATACTTGCTATGTTCATTAGTACACTATTAGTACATGATTTCATTATGTTTTTGCTATGTATGTCCTTTTAGTGCATACTTAGTACATCGTTTTACATTACATTTCATGCTATGTATGTTCAATTGTTGCATATGCTTATCCAGTATATGGACACATTGTTTTATATCTTTTTAAACCATTTGAAGCTGATTGATTTATGTGAACCATTTGTAACCTATTGATTTATGTGAACCATTTGTAACCATTTGATTTATGTGAACCATTTGTAACCTGTTAATTTATGTGAACCATTTGTAACCTTTTGATTTATGTGAACCATTTGTAACTGTTGGAACCATTAGGATTAGGGAAGTGATTAGGTAACGGGGCGGGTGTAATATGTTAAAAGCATGGTGGATACGCCGCTGGTACTTCCTGTATATAAGTGCTTTTAACACATTATATATCGTTGCGTTATCCAGATCACTTGGGCAAGGTTACTAAAACAAAGTTATATTACAAGGTTTTTCTAACAATATAAACCATACGAGTTTTATTAACACAGTTTTTATGAGATGTTTTACAAATTTTGGTTTTCTTAAACAAATGTTTTGGGTTAAGAATCATGGCTATGAGATTTTTAAAAAGTATAATCAACTTGATTTGAGTTGGTTAATTATGTCGCAACACTATACTTTTCAAAACAAGGTTTTTAATTAGGTGTTGCAACATGTAAACTAGCCATGGATCCGACACTCATATAAAGCCTATGTACTCGCCGGAATTTTTATGCTGACGTATTTTCACATGTGTTTCAGGTAAAATAGTTGATGATGTTTGATGATGATATTGGTGTATGCTCACATAGGATTGGACGAGGCCTTAGTGACTTAATAACAATGAAAGTCTTTTTGTTCATGTTTTGTTTCAAATTCCAATGTAATGTATTACATTTAATTCAATAAAACGAAACTGTTTAATCCATGGTTGTGAAACAATGATTCTGTTACAACACTCCCCGATGTTTCCGCCACGTTTTGTTATTTTATGTGGTCGGGGTGTGACATGGAGTTCTTATGAACTTCAAAGTTTGGCTTCATTCCACCAAGAACAACTTAGATCTGAAGGATTTCCACATGAATAAACAATGTTTTCGCATAGATCTACACTTATTCATGGTTAAAAGGATTGAAAGATGGTTTTCCAACTTTCTTTCAACTCTTTTACACTCAATGCACTCAAAACCGATAGAATCGGAGCTCGTTCTGATCTTCTACTCTTTCTTAGTGATGGGTTAGTTCAAGATCTGAATTCTATCCGAGAGACGACCGATTTCGGGCTTGAACATGAACAACCGTCTCGAACAGTGAACTGATCGGACTAGGGTGGTTCCTGTTCGATCGAGTCACTTGGGTCAAGACGGGGTTCTGATTGTTTAAACACGTCATCATAACGTCTCGGCCAAAACTGCAAAACTTTCAAAACAATCAAGTGACAAAGACGATCAGGCCATTGGGACGGATTGCCATCCGATCGAACAGCCAACCGATCGGCTTGCACTTGGTTCCACAATTAAACATTTTTCCAAAGTTTTCAAGGATCTGAACGTTGAACGGATTGCCATCCGATCGAACGACCATCCGATCGTGTGACGTTTGGGACTTTGGTACTTGATCAATTTCAAAGAACAATAGTTCCAACGGATTGCTATCCGATCGGATTGCCATCCGATCGAGTGACAATCCTGCTGTGAACTTGTTCTCACTAAGTGTCCTACCAATCGGATTGATATCCGATCGAACTGCCCTCCGATCGATCTACCTGAAGGGTAGAGATACTTCTCTGTTTTCAATATGCTACAACGAAAACTTCAAAGCAATCATACACAAACACATCCTTACCAAACAAGATGTCAATCCAATCGAATGGCCATCCGATTGGATGACCATCCGAATGGATTGACATCCGATCGACTGTCCATCCGATCGGATTGCCATCCGATCGGATTACCATCCGATACTTGGTACTTTTGCACCGTTTATCGCACCGCTCATCGTTTATGCTATCGGCAACTGTTCAGGCTAATTTCTCTCAGCGCTTCCCTTCAGTCCAAGACAGTGTTTATTAAGTTAAACGCTATTTGTGAGTATACTCGATCCCTTTTTGCTTTATGCACTTTTGGGTGTTACATACGTTACTTATTCTAAATCACATCGAACACACAATGCAACACTATTTAAACGCTAACCAATATTGCATGTTATACGTGACTTGATGAATGCTTGTTTGTTATGTTAACACGTTGATTGTTGTCTACCTGCCTTAGCAACGATAGTTTGGACTCAGCACCTGTTCACTCAGGGGTTGTTAAGGACAATACTTCACGTGTTCGCAGTGGCGAACATGTGATGCGCACTCGCTACTCGCAGTCAACTCGCAATCATTGGTATTGATAGGATCTTTGTCGATAACTTACATGCTTCACATTATACGTTGTACATGCTGGTTATGCGTAAACGATTTCAAACTTTATTATGCTATATCAAACTTGTATGCTCACCTTTACACTATGTGTATTGACCTTTATTTTAACGTATATGACAGGTGTTTAGGATGCTACCTGCTAGGATGCTTGCTTTGTGGAATCAAGTTAGGAAGAGTCTAGAAACAAACGAACAATTTATTTAATTCTGAGTTGTCAAAACATGTTCTTTGTTTTTGAGATATCGCAGTCTGTAATAACTTAATTTGCTTGATGGGTTATGGTATGGGACATAATATTAACTATCTGGTAATGTAGTTGTTATGGAATTTCTCTTGAACAATCTGTTTCGCTCAGTGCCATGCCCCTATGATTCCGCCATCGGTTGGGGTGTGACACACAATTTGTAAACTTTCTAACTTTATGGTTTAACGGTGACGACACGGTACGTCTTGAGACAACGGTAACACACCAATGTTCAGCCGGTCTGATCGGATGGGAATCACCCCGTCCGACCAGGTGTCTGTTCTTGATGGTGTTCATATCGGAATCCGTACTCCGGTCATCTTCTCCGGCAACAATCCATTTCCAAGCCGACTCTAGACTAATCATCAAGTCTACAGTCCGTTTGGGTCCGAATTCCACCGTTTTAAGTGCAAAGTTTAAGAAAAAGGTGAAGATAACTATGATTTTAACTGAAAAGCTTAGATTTCGTAAGGATCCTGTTGGTGCATATTTCGTACGTCTGCCACTGTGCGAATAGTTAGATAGAGCGTGTGTTGAATATTTGTTAGAATAGGAGAAGTTCGACAGGTTTTGTAATTATCAAAGCCAATCCGATCGGGTGGCAATCCGATCGGGTGGCAATCCGATCGAATAGCACATGTGTGAGATGTCTATAAATAGGGACCTTGGGGTTCCATTTGGACAAGCATTTGGTTCCCAGAGAGGAAATGTTGTCCAACTGGTCTCGCGGTGCTGTAAACGTTGAATAATCAATAGAGACCAGATTATAAGTGACTGCTCGGTGTCTTATCTATCTTCTACTCGTTTCTTTTCGTTTATGTCGTTAATAATCACACCAAACACGTCATTTCAGGACCGAAGCTCCGTCGAACTCACCGGATCCTGGAATCAGCATTGGTATCAGAGCTACGGTACTGATTTAATCGATCTAACAGTTGGTTAAATCACCCAAAGCTCATCAATTTTGGGTTAAACATGAGTTTTGACGTTAAACAGAGAAATAAAGGTCAATTCACGGATGGATTTTGAAATTGAAGCCATCAATCTGTTCGAAATTGTATCGCGCACAATCCTGTGAAGTTTCATCATGAAATTCGCACAAATAAAGATTCTGGATCGAAAAAATGTGATTTGGAGTGTTCTTGAGCTGTTAGAAGATTTCCAATCGGATGGCAATCCGATCGGATGACCATCCGATCCATATCACTGTCTTGAAGGCTTATTGGAGGATGACTGCTTTTCAATCGGATGACAACCCGATCGGGTGGCAATCCGATCGGGTGGCAATCCGATCCATGTCACTATGGCGTGTTGGGAAGTTCAAGTTGTTTTCAATCGGATGACAACCCGATCGGGTGGCAATCCGATCGGATGACCACCCGATCCACAGACACTTGTTAGTTTCCTTTGTAACCAGATCGTGTGGCAATCCGATCGGGTGGCAATCCGTTCCATCATATCATTTTATTCTTCAATCGAGTGGCAATCTGATCGGGTGGCAATCCGATCGGATGACCATCCGACTCTTGACTTTCGACCAGATGATTAAAAAAACGGCATTTTTTTATCCCAATGACGAGGAGAGTCTCCAGAAAAAATTTGGTGATTGTCAATTTTTTCGGGTTTTTATCGACCAAGCTTAGTTGTTCGGGGACACCGTCGGGGGATTCAGTGTACATATTTGATCATGCGATCATGGATTGTGGAAATTAGTGGGGTAGTCAGTATACCGATGCAGAATTGTTATATTCTGAAGTATCTGATTATTTTTTGGCCAAATTGTAAAATCCGCAAAGGCGAAAATTGTGGCGAATATTGTGATATTCTAGTTTGGTCAAGTTTTTCGGAGAAGAGAATTAGAAACTGAATTCAGTTTGAGGGGGAATTCAGTGATAGAGACGTCAGAATTTGCAAAAAATGAGGGGGAATCAAAATTTCACTGTCGTATGTTGAAATTCGGGTATTTTAGTTATTAGTGACACTGCAACTGTTTTCGGGTAGTTTCGGCTTCAGATTGTCAGGGGGAATGTGAATCTGATCGTGGGTGAAAGCTTCTGAGATCAAGATGATCCAAGGTGTTGATATATGATCGAGCATCGGAGATCTGAGAGTGATCGTGGATGATAGCTTCTGAGATCTAGATTATCCGAGGAGATGAATCTGGTTGTGGACGAATGCTTCAGAGATCGGATTACATTACCAGATGATTTGTTTTCCGATGAAGATTTGTTGATTGTGGAGAATACCGTTTACTCAGATCTGTCATTATTATGGTGCGTTAACATGGATCACGGTAAACGGGATATCAGATCTTTAGAGGGAATCACGAATTTGAAGTTGACCAGTGGGGTATTTGAAGTTTCTGTCAATTGCCGGTTGAGTTTTTGTACATTCTTAGATCGAGCAGGCGGAATGCGAGATCATGGTGCTTACTTGTGATATCAAAAACTGAGCTCGGATGCGGTTAAAGTTGAAACAAAGGATGCTGCATTGATTAGTTTCAAGTTGTTGATTGTTCATGAAGGTTGCAGTTTAGCAAATCAAAGGAGAGTCGTAAACTGTGCAAAAGACCTGAAGATTCATTCTAGGGGGAATTCATGCTTTACTTTGGCAAAAGCAAACCCGAATCATCAATCGAGGGGGAATTTAGACAGTCAGATTTCAAGATACCTGATTGAAGTTGCAGAAAAGTTGAAGATTGCAGAATATTCAAACACGGCTCAAGGTTCTCAAAGTTTTAAAGACGATTCGACAGTGACATCCGAGGGGGAATCTGTTGGTGCATATTTCGTACGTCTGCCACTGTGCGAATAGTTAGATAGAGCGTGTGTTGAATATTGTATAGAATAGGAGAAGTTGGACAGGTTTTGTAATTATCAAAGCCAATCCGATCGGGTGGCAATCCGATCAGGTGGCAATCCGATCGGGGGGCAATCCGATCGGATAGCACATGTGTGAGATGTCTATAAATAGGGACCTTGGGGTTCCATTTGGACAAGCTTTTGGTTCCCAGAGAGGAAATGTTGTCCAACTGGTCTCGCGGTACTGTAAACGTTGAATAATCAATAGAGACCAGATTATAAGTGACTGCTCGGTGTCGTATCTATCTTCTACTCGTTTCTTTTCGTTTATGTCGTTAATAATCGCACCGAACACGTCATTTCGGGACCGAAGCTCCGTCGAACTCACCGGATCCTGGAATCAGCAGATCCGGTATAAAAGTATATGAAATTCCTCAGATCTGAGCTAGATCTTGAATGGAATGACATCACACAACTGTTGTACAAACCATCATGATGACATCATCCTCAAGAGCTCAAATCTTGGAGATTTCATGGTGAAAAGTGTGATTTTAAAGATGAATCTTGTAGAGAATAGTGCATAGATCAGATATGTACAAGAATCTAGTGTAAAACGTACCGAAATCGCCGAGAAATGGAAGAAAAGTGGGAGAGTGTGCGTCTGGTCGAAGGAGGCTGTCACATCAGTGAGAGATGATGTGACAGGTCCTATTTATAGTATGTGGGAGGAGATAAGGCGGTGTGGCACAGATCGGATGGCACTTCGATCGAGTGGCCCTCCGATTGGATGGTCATCCGATCGGATTGCCATCCGGTCAATCCCATCCTTTCCGTTTCACCGTCGTTGATTCGTTTGGCGAGTTAGATTAAGCGTTGCATACTATTGTTTAATAGTATCACATAATTAGATTACATCATTAACACAAAGTTTCCAAGTTTCATAGATTCCGCCACTGACAAGCCTCCAGTCTCTCGTCCAACCAAGTCTCAAGTTTCACGAGTCTCAAGAGTCAAGCACCAAAGTATCAAGTATCAAGAATCATAGTTTCCAAGAATCAAGTATCAAGAATCATAGTTTCCAAGAATCAAGTATCTAGAGTCAAGCATCAAGAATCAAGTCTCATAGTATTAAGTATTAAGAGTCAAGATTCAAGTATCAAGAATCTAGCTTTAGTATCAAGAATCATAGTATTAAGAATCATATACTGCCGCATTAGATTCACATAGTATTAAAAGTGTCAAAACTCACATAGTTTAGGGCTAAAATTGACAATAGCTAAAAGTTCAGGGACGCAGGCGTTACAAGTAAAATGCATGGATAGTCCCTATGGTTTGTCAAATTAACACCTTTAGTCCCTAACCTTTAATAATTACATTTATATTCCTTGTGGTTTGCTCGATTATTACTCAGATAGTCCCTAGAGTGGATGGGCGCTAGTTTGTGGTGTTAAGTGGGTGTAAATTGACAAAATTGTCCATCTAAAATTCAAAATGTATTTTATGTTATTTTATTATAGTTTATTTATGCGATCCACTACTTATCTTCACCTCCACCCACCCACCATCTACTTATCTTCGACCTCCACCTACCACCACCATCTACTTTATCTTCAACCTTCACCCACCACCATCAACATCCTTAACCACCACCACCACCATCAACAACCTCAACCATTAAATTTCCACATTCGACAACAAATTAATACTCCTCTCATGGACTCTCACTCCAATTGGTGAATCCATTACTCTTATCTCACATACACAAACGTGAAAATCATGATATAGTCGACAGTTTCCCCAATCCAAGTACCAAAAAACCTGAATCAAGTTGAAAACAAAATCTCCATCAATCAATCACAGTATGAATAAACAATTAAACTTAGAAGAACTATTGAGAAAATCATGATACCGGTTAATATTACTGGTTTGTTCGTCATCTAGGGTTCAGATATGGATTGCTATTGTTTTTAAACAGCCGTTAGCCCTGAACAAGCAGTGCTTTATCAATGGCAACTTAAAACGAGTTGTACGGTTGGGTCAGATCTCGGACTCCACTGTTACTCTTGATGTACCCGACCCGGATGGACAGCGAACTGGTTCATGTGCAACCACTCTTAATGCAATTCTCGTTCTAGCCAATTATTATAAAGATTCGAAGGTAGTTTAGCTTTGATTGAAATTTGCATTTGCTTCGTTGTCTATTTTTGGTTATCAATTGTTAAGTTAAAAGTATTTGTTGGATCTGAGTTTGGTTTTGATTGTATTTTACGTTTGAAATTAAGATGGAAATGGATGAGTGTGCAGCGGAATTAAGATGGAAACAAACTTTGCATACAATCAAACGAGAGTGTTGCTTTGATCAAACATTTTTTCACAAAGAACCGAAAGATTGAATTTATTTCAATTACGATTACAATGCAAATGATTGAATACAAACTCCCCCTCAGCCAGAGCTCAGTGTTTGTTCGTGCAGAGAAGACGGTGTTGCAAAGAGCTAATAGAACAGTACAGAGTACTGATCTATTTATAGGCACTAGCAAACCACTGAGCATCTTAAGCTGACGTCACCATGAAAGTGACATCTAACCTCCTAACAAACTCTAACCTCTGACCTATACAACCTCTGCTATACAAACAATTGTTATTACATTTCAATACAAAAGGACTTCTAAACTACTGCTGCATCCTTCCACTGATGTGAACCCAGCAGTACTTGTCCGGATCAGCAGTGCTTGACTCAAGGCAGTAGATTGAATAGCAGAGCTTTAGTCTTCCATCAGTCTTTTACATGGGCAGTAGTTGTAAGGCAGCAGTTTGCATGATCAGTAGATAGGAGGTCAGCAGATGTTGAAAATCACTTTCAAGGGGAGAGACTTGTTCATATCATCTGCTTATTCTGGATCCACTGCGCTGATCCAGTTTTGGCTTTAATTATCTGTTCCTCTGATAGGGTTCAATCCCAACAATCTCCCCCTGGAACAGATAATGCCAAAACACTTCATTATTGTGGAACTGTATTGCCTCATCAACAGTTCCCTTATCTGACCTTTAAGTTGTAACTCAAAGTCTAGGGCATCTGTGTCATCTTCATCCCTACCAAGTGGAAGATCAAGGAGATCCTGCATATCTTCAAGACTTAGGCCAAGTGCTTGTTCCCTTGTTATTTTCTTCACTTCTCCACCAGACCTAAACAGAGTCAATACATGGGTCTGTTTGTCAGTTGCCCACTTTAGTACTTTTGAGCCTGGTGGGTTTCTTGGGAGATTTTTATTAGATGAGGAGTTTGGAGATGCTGGCCTATTGAACACTGTCTGAGCAGTGCTTGCAGGTTGATTCAGGTCAAGAGATTCAGCTATCATTACTTTAATACCTTCTTTAACAAACTCATCTCCTGCCATTAAGTCATCCACTGATTCAGTAACCAACGGTTTTTGATGCTTTCTTTTGTAGATAGCAGCACCAGTTGGAGCAGTGGCTCTCCTGATTTGCAGCTTTGTTGGTCTTTTTGAAACCTTTGCTTCAGGATAGTCAGGCTTTTGAGGGATATTTGGATCTTTCTTTCTTAGTTCCTCCAACCTTTTGTAGGTAGCCCTGACTACATCTTCTTTCCATCTTGCTATTTGTCTTTTGTTCCCATAATCAGCCGCAACCAACTCCTCTTTCATTCTCTTCAGCTCTACCTTTTTATCAGGTACATTCTTTTTAAACTTTGCCCAGTCAGGAGGAGTGTGAGTGACCTTCTTATTTATCATGTCTGGTATCCTGGCTGCTTCATTTTCGAGCTCAGGAATGGTCCACTCTTTGTACATGTGTCTCTCTCCTTTGTATTTCTTGTGAGCCATGATGCTTTCAATGTTATCTTTCTTCAAAGTTTCAGCTGCTCTCTCTGAAATTTGTTGACTGACATTTTTTGCAAATTGTTCTAGGGATCTGACTTGTGTGAGCAGATATTGATAGTTCCGTGAAATTTCTTTGTCAGATTTCCCTAGTGTGTTCCTCTTTGAGATTTCCTCAGCTTGCTTAGCCTTGATTTCCAAATATTCATCAACATTTGTAGGCCTGGGATATCCTTTAATTGATGGCAAACTCCTTTTGATAGGGTCATCCTCATAATAAAAGGATTTGATTTCATCTCTAACTGCTATGAGTTCAAGAGGAAATTGAACACCTGCAGGAGGTAAGGGCTTGTGAATTTTAACTGAGGAGAGAGGAACAGGTTTTGGTATTGTGACAAGTGCTAGAGATTTTGAAGATGTTTGTGGTGGTGAAGTGTCATCATCTTTGAGAATTAGCCTTCTCCTTTTTGTTTGAGGAGGGACTGATGATTTTTTGGATGGAACAGTGATGGTGGATGTAGTGGCAGTGGTTTGTGATTGACTAACAGGTGTTGAAACAACTGGTGTTCCAACCACTGTTGTCATTACAGCAGATGTTGTAACATCTGCTGTCTTCTGCTTTTTGGCAGGAGGTGATGTTGTTTTTGGTGGTGATGGTGGTAAAGCAGTTGATGTGGTGTGTGTTGAAGTGAGAACAGATGTTGAAATCACTGAAGTACCAGCAGTAGTTGATACAACAGGAGTTACAACAGCTGTTTTGGATGGTGGTTTTGGAGCAGACTTTGAACGTCTGATTGGGATGGATTTGGGTTGCCTTACTTTTCTAGTAGGCTTCTTCTTTTCATCAACGGGATTTTCATCATCCTTTGACCCAGAAGTACCCTGATCTGGATAATCCACCCTGGCTTTCTTCTTGGCCTCTCTATCCTTTTTGACACTTGCAACTGCTTCTGCCAGTGCATTTGTGGTCTCGTCAATTTTCTTGCTACCATCTGGCAAAGGGATATTTTTTGTCATGTTTTCTTTTTCTGGTTCAATGTAAAGACCATCATCAATTCCCTTCTTCTTCCACTCCTGAATTTTCTCCCCCTTTTTGGCATTATCTGGAGGGAGTTGATCAATAAAGAGGACAGTTGGAGGAGCAGTGCCAGCGGTATGCAGGATTTGGGCTTTTAGAGCCTTGAGATCAGTCTGGGTGTTCTTGAACCTAGACTCCATTGTATTTCTCAGCTTTAGTACATGTTTTTCATGTTGCTGATCTGCCATTTGTGCTTGTTGATGGAGAAAAGGTTGAAATAGATTCCAGAGCTCATTTGTAGCAGGTGCTTATGGTGGAGCAGGTGCTTGAGGTGGAACAGCAGTGGATTGCATCTTTTGTACCTGTAACAACTGTTGCAGCATATCTTTGAGTTCTGCAACAGAGTTATCAAGTTTTTCAACACGATCCGTCAATTTCTGGTACTTTAAACCATCACCCAATTTAATGAGATCATCTGATTTCCCACTAGCAGTGGTTTTATCAGTGGTTGAGGTAGGGAGTTTACTCCAAACATTAACCATTTATGCCCCTTTTTCTTGGTACTGGGGTCTTCTCCCTTCAACACTTGACAGTCTTTTGATGTTGCCAGAGGTCAAGAAAAGTCCACTGGTAGATGTCAGAGGTGCTATGGAAGGAATTGCCTCCAAGGAAGTCTTATTAATGTAACCACTATCCAATTGTAAACATGTAGGTTCAACAGTTGTAGTGGCTGCTTCACTTGGATTAACACCAAGAGTTACTTGTAACTCAAGGGGTGTAACCTCCTCAGGTTGTGTTGGTGGGTTAGCAAAGAATGATACATTAGGCCCAGTCATTTGTTGAGGCATGTTCTCATTAATAGGTGATTGAGAAGGACTTGGTTGTGCCTGGTTCAAATCAATTGCATCCAACAAAAATTTTGTTTGTGGGGGAATTGTGGATGTGAGGTTGGGTGTAGAAAGAGAATTTGCCCCGGGCATTGGGCTGTGGATGATGGAAACAAGTGATTCCATAGCATCATATTGTGGAGTCCCTATGAGTACAACCTGTTCTTTTTTAGAAGAAGCAGGAGGAGTTTCGGTTATGGTTTGAGATATTTTGACCAACTGCTGTGGGGAAGTAGCAGCAGTGGTTGCTTGTGACTTTTGTGTTGTCACTGGCAGTTGCTCTGGTATCTCATCCTCCAGAGTTGCCTTGTTGATGGGTTTGGGGGGGTTTTTGACTTTTCTTTTTGTGTGGCTTTTTGTGAATTGTAGGTGTGGGTTTCAAAACAGTTGTTCTGCTGCTTTGATCACCTTGAGCAGTGGGCTCAGCAGCAGATACCTGAGGAGCAGTGGTAGCTGCTAAATTCTGCTCAGGCACCTCTGCTTGTGTTTTGCAAGGTGTTAACATTCTTGTAAAAGTTTCAGCAGTTAAGCTGTTTATTTGAATATATTCACCTTGGTTTATTGCAGCAATATCATCCTTACTGAATTTCTTTTCAAAATAATAACTTAAAAACCTTGGAAACAGTAAGAATGATTTTGTTTCAACATTGTTAACCAAATCATTAAAGATTTCCCGAGAATAATTAAAATTTTCTTCTTGAAGAATAGCATATCCCAGATTTTGAATCTTTAATGGTATTTCATTAAAGGAAGTGGTTTTGTTTGAAACACACAGTAGGAGGGTATGGAATAAAAACCTTGTTGCAGAAGGAAAGAAACCTTTTTGTAAGGTAGCTTTCTTCATCATTGTGTCTGCATACCCTCTCTCAATGAAGTCAATTTTTAACTCATTTTTAGGGAAAGCGATTTTACCTTGCTGATCCTCGAGTTTAAAGACTTCTGATATGGATTGTGGCGTGATTTGAACAGGTTTACCCTTTAGAGAAGAGTTAATGGCAACTACAGCTTCACCTTGTTTGTCAAGGGTTGCATTTTTCCAAAACTCTCTTTGGGTCACCAAATAAATTGGTGCATCGGCTGTTAACAAAGTTTTGTACTTTGATTTAGCCATTGTGTCGATGATGGAGTCGAAAGCATCTGTGGTGCTGGGGTTTTGTGAGAAGACCCAGAAGATTGTGAGATGGTTTGTGTGGGATTTCAGTGGGGTTTGCCTTTTGAGAGGCTACTTTCGACGATGATTTGGAAGTGGGTTTTGCAGATGGCTTCGATTTTGTCATTTTGAAGATGATTATCGAAGAAATTTGTGAAGGAATGAGATGAAAAACTGCTTTGAGAAGAGAATTTTTAAGAATTCAATTCGACAGTAAAACCCTGTTTTGGTGGTGAGTGGGGGTTTTATAGAGGAAAAAGTGAATGCTGACGTGGCAGCGGTTACAAAAGGTCTGACCACAATGTACTGCCCACGTGACAACCCCTGATGAAATGAAGGACAGTACTTTTATGAAACTTACTGGTGAAGGCAGTGGTTATGGAAGCAGTGGATGATTTTCACTATCAGTGGATAGCATATCAGTGGATAAGACACAGCTTTTGAACAACAGTATTTATCAAAGAAAGGAGGAAACAGGGGTTGACTTTCAGTAGTGGACAGATTTTTGAAGTAGAGCAGACTTTTGAACAACAGTGGTTATGGCAGACTTTAAGGATTTTAATGAAAACTTCATTTTTAGCTATTTTTAAGGATGGATTTTTGATTTTCTGAAAACATTTTAATGCTTTTATTCATAGAAAAACAAGATGTTGCTTGTTATTCCATGTTTAGCATCCCAATCCTAGAGACCAAGCTTTCAAAGGTGGCTGTATCAAGTGCTTTTGTGAGCACATCTGGCAGCTGGTCTTTAGTTGGGACATGATGCAGAGAAATCAAACCTTTTTCATAGCAATCCCTCACAAAATGATGTCTGATGTCGATGTGTTTGGTGGTTGAATGGGAAACTGGATTTTTGATGATATTTTCTGCTGCCTGGCTATCCAACATGAGTGGTGTCTTTAGGGCAGTGATACCAAAATCCAGTAACTGATTTTGAAGCCACAGGAGTTGGGCTGTACAGCTTGCAGCAGGAATGTATTCAGCTTCAGCAGTGGATGTTGAAATAGCTGCTTGCTTTTTGCTTTGCCAAGAGACCAAGCAATTACCTAGAAACTGGCACCCTCCTGAAGTGGACTTCCTTGTTGTGTGACATCCAGCAAAGTCACTGTCTGAAAATCCTGAAAGCTTGATATTCCCATTAGCTGGATACCAGATACCAAGTGTGGGAGCACCTTTTATGTATCTGAAGATCCTTTTTACAGCAATGAGGTTTGATTTTCTGGGAGCTGATTGACTTCTTGCACAGACACATGTTGCAAACATGATGTCTGGTCTAGATGCAGTTAGGTACAATAAAGACCCAATCATGCTTCTATAAAGTGTTTGGTCAATCAGCTCATCTTTTTCATTAGACATGACAAGCTTATTTGTTGCCATGGGTGTGCTACATGGTTTACAATCATTCATATCAAATTTATTCAAAAGTTCTTTAGCATATTTGCTTTGATGAATGAAAGTTCCATTTTGCATTTGCTGAACTTGGAGACCAAGAAAGCATTGCAGCTCACCCATTGCACTCATTTCAAACTCAGTTGTCATGAGTTCCCTAAACTCTTCACACATTTTGTTACATGTGCTTCCAAAAATAATGTCATCCACATAAATTTGGACAATCATTAAATCCTTCCCTCTCCATTTAAGAAACAGTGTTTTATCAATGGTACCTCTTTTGAAACCTTTTGAGAGTAGAAAGGTGGAAAGAGTTTCATACCAGGCCCTAGGTGCTTGTTTCAAGCCATACAAGGCTTTGTTTAACCTGTAGACATGATCTGGATAAAATGGATCCTCAAAGCCTGGAGGTTGACACACATACACTTCTTCTTGAATTGTACCATAGAGGAAAGCACTTTTGATATCCATTTGGAACACCTTCATGTTGTGGTTGACAGCAAAGGCCAGGAACAGTCTTATTGCTTCCAATCTTGCTACAGGGGCGAATGTTTCATCATAATCAATCCCCTCTTCATGTCTGTAACCTTGAACCACAAGCCTGGCTTTATTCTTGACAACAATGCCCCTTTCATCAGTTTTGTTCTTGAAGACCCACTTTGTTCCGATAGGACTAACATCTTTTGGCAGTGGTACAAACTCCCATACTTGTTGTCTTTTGAACTGTTGGAGCTTCTCTTGCATGGCTTCTACCCAGCTGTTGTCTTTCAGTGCCTCTTGGTACTTGACTGGCTGATGGAGTGATAGAAAACCAGCAAAAAGACAAATGTTTTGGGTTTGGCTTCTTGTGAGCACCCCTTCATTGATGTTGCCAATTATTTGATCAGGTGGATGAGATCTCAAGAAGATTAAATCTCCTTGGTATGGAATGATGGCATTTGTTGGTGAAGGCTGCAGATGTGTGTCATCTGAGCTAACCACTGCTGGTGACTTTGATGACCCAGCAGTGGCTTCAAAAGGTGGTGGAATTGGTGGCAAAGGTGTGGACACATGCTGATTTTTATCCACTGTTTGTGGGCTTTTATCAACAGTGCTTGATGATGTGGAAGCAGTAGTTAAAGGGCTACTTTGGTCAACAACTGTTGATGTAGCAGTGGTTGAGCTTTGACAGCTGTTTTGAACATCTGATGCTCTTCCCATTCTGACAGACTTTTGAGGGATGATGATTTCATACCCATAGTCTGGTGTTGAATCCTCTGATGGACCTGTACTGTTAGTCTTGATAGCAGTATTTTCAAAAGTGAATTTATTAAGATCAAACAGATCAGCAGGATTTGCTGGGATTTTCATTGATGAAAGTTCATTGAACTTCACATTCAAAGTCTCCTCCACTGCCTTGGTCCGTGTATTGAACACTTTGTAGGCCTTGGCAGTGGTTGAGTATCCCAGATGATAACCACAATCAATTTTGGCTGCAAATTTTGAAATGGAATCTTTTAAGTTCAGAATAAAGCATGGGCAGCCAAAAACCTTGAAGTATGAGATCAGTGGTTTGATTTTATACAGAATTTCATAGGCAGTCTTTTTGTGCCTGGGGTTTATTAAAACTCTGTTTTGGACATAGCAAGCAGTGTTTACTGCCTCTGCCCAAAAAGTTAATGGCAAACCTGAATCTGCAAGCATGGTTCTGGCAGCCTCAATCAAAGTTCTGTTCTTTCTTTCAACTACCCCATTTTGCTCTGGTGTTCTAAGGATGCTGTACTGCCTTACAATCCCTTTCTTCACACAGAAGGCATCCAACTCCCTATTCTTGAATTTTGTGCCATTGTCACTCCTGAAGACTTTTACTGGAAGGTCAAATTGCTTTTCAACCTGTGTCACAAAGTCTTGCAAAATGCCTGCAGTCTCATCTTTTGAGTGTAAAAAGAAAGTCCATGTAAACCTAGAAAAGTCATCAATAATAACCAAACAATATCTCTTCTTTTTGAGACTCATGACTTGAACTGGGCCAAACAAATCCATGTGCAGCATTTGCAAACACTGGGTTGTTTTGGACTCTTCAATGGACTTAAAAGAGCTTTTATGTTGTTTTCCTTTTAAGCAGGAAACACAATGCCCAGGACATGAAAACAATTTTTGTGATAGGCCTCTTACCAAACCATTTTTTGAAATTTCAGTGATTGTCTTAAGATTTGTGTGCCCCAGCCTTCTGTGCCAAAGTTCTGTCTCTTTGTTAGAGGCAGCTGAGAACAGACAGGCATCAGCTCTGGGACACTCTTTTGACATATCAACAACATAAACATTGCCACTTCTTTGAGCAACAAGTTTTGTTTGACCAGTTTTATTATTGCTTCAATCTTTTTGACCATTTCTGGCCCAACAATCCTACAACACTCCTTTGTGAAGAATGACCCATACCCCTTGTCACTCATTTGTGAAACACTTAAGAGGTTGAATTTCAGACTGTCTATCAGATTGACATTTTCAAATTTTACATTTCTAGACTGTACTGTACCAGACCCCAGAACTTTCCCTTTACTATTATTCCCAAAGGATATATCACCCCCTCCATGAATTTTGAAATCTTTGAGTAGGGCTTTACATCCAGTCATCTGCCTGGAGCCTCCACTATCAACATACCAAAGGCTATCTAAGCATGCAGAAGCTCCCTGCACATGAAGTAAAAGGATTAGTTCATTAGGGTTTCCAAAGCCAATAAGGCTTTGGATGGGGACTCAACAGTGTCTGGGATGGATGCAGATTGATGGACAGTGGTTAGGTCAGGGGTTTGGACAGTTTTAGGACTGTTTTTCTCTAACCACTGTTGTGGGTCTTGACCAATCACCTGTTGATAACCAAAAGGATGCTTGTTCACTCTGGGTTTAGAGGGCCTTTTATAGGTCTCATAAACGTGTGGAATCCTTTGGTAATTTGGTTGTTCCTTACCTCTTATGTAGTGATTGGCAGGTGGTGCATCAGTAACCTAAACATCTCTTTTGATGGATGTTTGGTTCAGCTGTTTTGTGACAGCTGTTTGAACTGGCACAAATAGTGGTTGGTTTTTGGTGAATTTGACAGATGATGATGATGAACTCAAGGATGTTTTAGCAGTGTACTCATTCTTTTTCACATCAAAGTTTTTGAGATACACACATGCTTGAGTTTTGTGGTTCGTTTTACCACAGACAATGCAGCTTTTAGCAGGAACAATAACACTTGTTTTGTTTAGATCATATGCTTTCAAATGGAAACAATCTTTTGTTAGATGATTTCTTTTCTCACAAAATTCACAAAACAGGTTATTGATCTTTTCTCTCTTCTTTCTCTTTTCAGACTCCTTTGCAGCAGAGTTTTTAACCTCTGTTGGGATGTCTTTGAGAGGAATGACTTTAGCTTTTGGAACTTTAACCCCATCAGTGGTTGTAAAGTCCATAGGCTTGAAATTCTCAAGAATGTCACACTCGTCAGACCAGGTGGGTTTAAACTGATATTTCTCAATTTCCTCAAAAGTAGAGGATCCCATTGGTCTGTCAAGTGTGATTTTGTTACCAAGTTTATCAGTGATTTTCACTTCTTGGCCATTCTTGTTTGTGGGAATGTACTCAGATGTTTCATCAGTGGTTTGAACAGATTTTTCACAAGCAATGTTTTCATCATCATGTTTTCTATAACCAACCCCAAATTTAACATTGCTTTTAATCTGTTTCTCAAGCATAACCTCATACCCTTTGCATGATTCAACCCATTTTTCACAGGTGATCTGGGTAGCCTCTAACTCCTTTTTGCAAACTTGGTATTTTTCTACCATAATTTGGAGTTGAGTTTTGGTTATGCTCTGCTCTTCTTTAAGACTGCTGATCTCTTTCTCTTTTTCAGTCAATTTGTTTTTAAGTTCTTTTACAGACCTTTCAAATTTGACTTCATCAGTTAAGATTTTATTCCGAAGGTTTTCATTTACCTCTTTGATGTTAGCAAAAGCAATAATGCAATTGTCAGAACACAGTTTTTCTAGAACTTGAGGAGATACCTTGGCAGCAGCCATCATTGCACAATCACATTGATGATTTACTTCATCATCAGCTCTTACTTCATTATCACCTACTTTCTTTTCTTTCTCTTCTTCTTTGTCCTCTTCGGACCATGGGTCTGTCATTGGTTCAATCAGGGTTCCTGAACTTTCTCCCAGCAGTAGTTCACCAGCCACAGCAGTAACCACTGCTTCAGTCACCTCATCCACTGTTTCAGCACTTAGCTGTTCACCTTCAGTTTCAATACCCTCTTGTATTGACTCTAATGCCATCAAACAAAATTCATCATTAAAAGGTTCATTAGAAGCATA
>JARYGA010023854.1:0-41639 GCA_030545235.1 Helianthus tuberosus | reverse complement strand
GTATATTGCATGAATTTAGCGCGCCTTACACTCCACAGTAGAATGGAGTAGCTGAAAGAAAGAACAGGATGCTAATTGAAATGGCCAGGACGATGCTTGCTGATTCTAAACTACCAGTCAATTTTTTTGGCAGAAGCAGTGTCAGCCGCTTGCTATACACTCAACCGGGTTCTCACTGTCAAGAAATTCAATAAGACGTGTTTCGAGCTGATCAACAACCGCAAGCCGAACCTGAAGTATTTAGAACCGTTTGGGTCTCCCTGCACAGTTCTAGAGCCTTTTGGTAAATTTGGTCCAAAGAGCATCGAAGGAATTTTCGTGGGTTACACAAGTCCATTGAAACGAGTCTTTGTTCCAAGCTTAAAGCGGATCATCGAAGCACACAATGTTGAGTGTCAAGGTTACACAATGCCACCACAGAATCCAGGCGATTCATGGCGTTTTCACTATGACAAATTATGGGATTCATTTGACATGGAAGAAGAAGAAGAAGAACAAGATTTCTTTGACGAGTTGGATATTCTAAGAGAGTATGAGTCATCGCAGGAAAGGTTCCCAGCTGAATATTCAAGTCGACCACGACAAACTTCAAATGACAATGAAGCAGGTCCAAGCAATGCTGGAGAACATGATGATATCCAACAAAATGAAGTTGCTCATGATAATCAGACGGCACAGAATGATAATCAAGAATCTGAGAACAGACCAGTATTTGATCGTGGTGATTCAGATTATGAGGGGGAGCAAATTCAGATTTCAAGTCAAACAAACCCAGTCAGTGAACAAGGTGCAAATCAAAATATTACAAATCTGGAGGGCGAGGTAGATGTTCCAGGCGAGGTGATGCCGAGAACTCTTTCATACCATCCAAAAGAGCTGATCATTGGAGAATTGCAATCAGGCGTCCGCACTAGACATCAAATTGACCAAGGCCTTACTTGTTTTTATTCTACAGTAGCACCTTTACAAACTGAGTTTTCACTTAGTTGTTTTATTTAGCAGATTGAACCGCGAACATACATGGAGGCGCTAACTGAAGATTCTTGGGTCAATGCTATGCAAGAAGAGTTGAGTCAATTCGAGAAGTTAGGAGTGTGGAAGTTAGTAGACTTGCCTGATGGTCAAAGGAAGATAAACACCAAGTGGGTGTTCAAGTGCAAGAGGGATGATCGTGGGGTTGTTGTTTGTAACAAAGCTCGACTCGTAGTCCAGGGTTTCAGTCAACAGGAGGGTATAGATTTCACCGAAGTATATGCTCCAGTGGCTCGACTAGAAGCAATCAGAATCTTCCTGGCATTTGCACCTTGGAAAAATTTTAAAGTTTATCAGTTAGATGTAAAATCGGCGTTTCTCTACGGGAAGGTAAAAGAGGAGGTATATGTCAGACAGCCACCGGGCTTCACCGATCCAATCCACAAAGACAAGGTCTACTTGCTAGATAAAGCGCTGTATGGTTTACACCAGGCCCCGAGAGCTTGGTATGAGACATTGTCTCAACACCTACTAGCCAACAACTTCATTCGTGGAAAAGTGGATGCCACTCTCTTCACCAAAGAGGTCAACGGACATCTTCTGATAGTTCAGATATACGTGGACGACATCATATTTGGGTCAACAAATAAAAATCTCTGCAAAGATTTTGAAAATGTTATGAGCAGAAATTTGAAATGTCATCGATGGGTGAGATGAAATTCTTCTTGGGACTTCAGGTTGATCAACTGCCTAAGGGAATTTTCATACATCAAACGAAGTACGTTCATGATATCTTGGAGAAATTCGGGATGTCAGGTTCTACTCCAGCTTCCACCCCATTAGCGACGAACCATGGGATAAACCCTGATCTCACCGGAGAGAAGGTAGATGAAACGCTGTATCGTTCCATGATCGGATCGCTGATGTACTTGACAGCTTCAAGACCCGATATCATGTACCCAATGTGCCTCGCAGCAAGATTTCAATCTAACCCGAGAGCTTCGCACATGGTGATTGTGAAATGGATATTACGCTACCTGAAAGGAACTCCATCATTGGGGTTGTGGTATCCAAGAAAAGGCGATTTCACGCTCGAAGAGTATTCCGATTCCGATTTCGGATGCTGCAAAGTTAATGCAAAATCAACAACAGCGGGATGTCAGTTTTTCGGACCACGCTTGGTCACCTGGCAATATAAGAAGCAAACTTCTGTGGCTCTATCCACATGTGAAGCGGAGTATGTATCTGCTAGCAATTGTTGCTCTCAGATCTTGTGGATCCAGCAACAGATGCGCTACTACGGTTTGCAATTTCTTAACACCCCTATCTTTGTTGATAATGAGGCAGCAATTAACATTACTAAAAATCTTGTTCATCATGCTAAAACGAAGCACATAGAAATTCGTCATCACTTTATTCAAGATTGTTTCGGGAAGAAGTTGAGACGAATTGAGAAAATCCACACTGACGAACAAAAAGCTGATTTACATACCAAAGCATTTGACAAAACTCGTTTTCTATACTTGTTAAAATTGAACGGTATGAAGCTTTTATCGGTGTTGGAGGATATTCTTGGCGTTGACGAAGGTACCACTGTAGATGATGATGTTGAGAAGCAATCTGCAATGGTTTGTCGATTTTTTACTTGTTTTGGTATTTAGGGAGATAGGGTAATATTTTCAGAAAATACAAAAACAGTAAAAAATTTCAAAAAACCAAAAACATGAGATATTTTCAAAATCCAAAAACAATAGAAAATTTGAAAAGGAGCTTGTGTAAAAAGGGAAAATGATAGTACATTGGCTTGACAGTTATGATTTGCTAAAGATATGTAAAGTCTAAAAAGTCTTAAACAGTCTCGCTGATGATGTGCCGATAGGTTTTTGCACATTTAGTAGGTTTGTTCGGGATATAAACCTAAAATCCTTACTTGCTTATTTCGTGGGGAACACTACTTGGATATATAGGTAACCCCTGAAATCTTGTTTGAAGGATTCCTCTTTCTGAGATACTAGGTCTTTATACTCAGTGATATCTGGGGTATTATCCCGGGACTTCTGATAATGCGGAAGCAATGGCCTAGTCCCCGAATAATACTTTCTGCATTGCTTGAAATATAGCGCCGCCCTCAGCATAAAAAATGGTGAAACATTGAAAAATGCTAATCATGTGCTGTTGTAAAAAAGATCCTCTAAAGGGGACACACCAAAAGTCGAAGCCATCATCTCTCTGCTGAACGGAAGTTCTGACCTGAGCTCTCACGGTTCTTCGCAATTTAACCTCTTACAGATATCATCTGTGGTATATTCACCTGTAAGATTGAATATTGGGATCTGGATACGGGAGTATATTCAAGATGTGGGACACATGAATGAGTTTAAGTCTTAAAACATTAAATCCGTATCCTGGACAGATTGAAAATTGTGCGAGAATTTAAGTGGATCAGTATATCGACAATCTAAATGAATTGTTTAATTCTGAATATGTAATTAAAGCTTAACGGTACTTGTGACTTGTTGAATAGCTGATATGATTCCCTAACACGCTCACCAAAAATATGTTTGTAAATAGTTTACATTTACTTCATTTTAGTTCTGTAATTCATTTCTAGTTTAGAAACTTTATTAAAAATTCAAAAAGATTTTATTTCTGCTTTATTTTCCGACAAACCAGAGTAGAAAGTTGATTGTCAGATTCTTAAATTTGAAGCAGATGCAGGAAGTTTCTGGACTGGAGGATGAGGAGAGCTTATCTTGATAAAATCTGATTGTTGAAAAGTCAAAAACAAGTTCATTAATTTGAAACTTGTAAATTTCAGAAAATTTGTTTGAAAAAGTTGAACAAATGTCAGTGTGAATTGTCTCATGTCAACCAAGGTCATTAAGTTGGACTTGGTAGATAAATTGAGTAATCAGGGTCATTAATTTGGACCTGGATACTTAAGTGGATTTCTAAACACTGATTAGACTATCAATTGAGGTTGAATGGTAAGTTTTGAATTGAAACTGTTATTGTCATATATCTTACATTTAGGTAGAGATTGTGCAGGAAACAGGAGTCAATATCCCCATGGCAAAGAAAATGTCAAAGTTTGAACCAGAATTTTAGTCCCAGCTTATCGTAAGGGGGAGTCTGCGAAAGGGGGAGTCAAGATTCTGGATCAACATTCAAAGGGGAGATTGTAGATTAAAGTTTGAAGAAAAAGATTGAAGGAGCTTTACAATGTCAAAACAATTTGGAGCAAGAGAACGATCAATAAACACTAAAGACTGAAGACAGGATGCTAAAGACTTCGTCAACATCCAAGGGGGAGTCTGTTGGTGCACTGATGTCTGTTAACTTCGTCTTTATTAAGTCTTGTATTGTATTTGTGTAGATCAGGGCACGGAAATCAAAAAACTGAGTTTTAGGGTAATTCCGCACGAAATTATATTAATGTAATTTCGCACGGAATTAGACATTTCACACGAGATTATTAATTCCGCACGGAATTAGTAATACCGCATGAAATCGTAATTTCGCGTGAACAAGTTTCGTGTGGAATTAGAACGCCTATATATACCTGATGCCCCTGATTCATTTGATACGGAATTAGCAGTATGTGTTTGAGACCCGAGGTGCTGCCGAATTGTAATCAGATCTGTAAAAGCTCTGGAAATCAGTAATAGATAAAGATTAGAAAGTATCAAGCTGTGTTGACATCATTTACATTGATTTCTCCTTTGTTTTCGATGATGAACTACTCAGATTGACTCGTTAGGGTCACACGACGATCCAACACATCATTTGATCCAAATTTTTCAGCAACCAATTCTAAACCGCAAAGCTCATACAACAATAATGGCCAAGTATTACAATGCAACATTGCATTACATCTTCAGAATGGTCAGAATTTCTCGGAAGAGGTTGCCAAAGGTCATATGTCTTTATTGGTGACCTTATTAGAGTCTTATGAAAGTTTGGTAGCCAGAAGGATTGGTAATCCAATGTTGGCCAAAGAGGATTATGATCAGATTGATGCTGAAGAGATGGAACTAATGGATATAAAGTGATGTATGGCTAGTGTGTTGAGAAGAGCTGAAAAGTTTAAACAGATCACTGGAAGAGATGATTTCCGTGATGCTGGAACTTCACCTTTAGGTTTTGATAAATCTAAAGTTACTTGTTTTCGTTGTAGGGAGAAGGGGCACTTTAAGCGAGAATGCACAAATCGCGAAGCAAGTGGAGCTCAAAATCCATTCGGCAACAATGATTATCATCGAAAAGCGATTTATCATCAAATTGCTCTACAGCCGCATCAACAACAATCGCCACAAACTTCACATGCTAGGAAGGATACGATCGAAGAGACATCAAAGAAAGCTTATCTAGTTCATCAAGAAGATGAAAGAATTCCAGAAGGTTTTAATTGGGATCATTATGATCCTAACAGAACTTCAGATTCTATAGTATTTGTTGCTCAAATTTTTGAAGATTCAACTGCTGAAGATGAAATAGTGTATGCTTATTACGAATCTCAACAATTCAGTCCTAAAAAGAAAGAAGAACCAGTTTCAACAGAAAAGGCTTTAGAAAAAGCACCAATCTTTGATCACTCATCAGATAAAGAGAGTGATGATGACAGTGAAGAAATTTGAAAACTTGAATATTATAAAAGAGAACTTTCACCTGATAGGTATAATTTGTATTTTGTAGGTAAAATGGAAGAGATCAAAGAAAGACAAGCTGCGAAAAAAAGAAGAATCATAAGGCAGCAACTGTTGAAGAAAAGGTCAAACCTGAGGAAAATGTTCGAGTAGTAAAGAAGCAGGTTAAAGAAATTCTAGCTATCAAGGTTGAGAAGGAAGCGGATACTGAAAAGATACATGAGAAGTGTGAAAATTGTGATACTGTGAAAAGGCACAACAACAAATTGATTCATAACATGAATAGACTGAAAGAATCTTATGATGTTTTAAACAAAGCTATGAATCAATATAGCAAGTCAAGCAATGAACAAGAGATATCTATGAAGACCCTCAATGGAGCATTCATGACGAAGTAGAAAATCATCAATCAGTACATTGAGAAATGTGTTGAACTTGAACAAAAATTGGAAACTCATAGGATAGAAACTGAGAGGGTAAACAGGTTATTGAAAAGTTATTCATGTGCTTCTTACGTGATTGACAGGATTTACCCTACAGTAGAAGGCATGGAAGCGTTTGAAGAAAAGAAATCTGAAGTAAAGAATACTGGTAAGAAACATAGTACCAATTATACAAAGTGTCCACCTCTGCTTGAAGAAGGATATTCTCCCCGAAATCCTAATTCAGAAAGAGTCAAAAAGGCAACCAATTTAAAGTGGGAATCTGAACCTTCAGATGGATTGCCAGATAATATTGACATCACATTCACTGCATCTGACACTGATCAACAATCTTAGTTGATTAAGAAAGTGGTGGATCATGTGTTAGATAAAGATGAAACCGAGGAGTCAAAGTCAAAGTCAAAGTCTGACACTTCAAGTCCAACAGTTGAAAGGGCAAAAGGGTTTACAATAATGATTTTCTGATATCAAAAAATAAATTGAATGACGAAACATTCAAAGTAGCATATACTTTGAATGACTTCGACAAATTATATTCTGATGAAGAATTTCTGTTGGTGCACACATCTGTCGTCTTCGTCTTATATCAAGTCTCGGTTTCGCAAAAGTTTGAAGACAAAAGTTTGAAAGTGACATCAAGTTTGAAGAGTGTCAAGTTTGAACGTGTCGTGACCGTTTGAAGGATGGCATGTCACCTTCAAACGGGAGGGTCTTGTCCTATAAATAGCTTTCAAACTTTCACCATTTGTATCTTTCCGGCTAGAGCAACGAAGTGCTGCTGAAGTGTTGTCAGGTTGTAAAACGTTATAGAATCAATCATACAACAGTTTTAAGCGTGAATCTTGCTGAATTGAACTCTACATGTTTGTTTCCGCCTTTCGTTTAGAGATAAACTCTTCTGAACGACTCATTCGGGTCTGAAAACGATCCTACATGTGGTATCAGAGCTCAGGAGGAAGAGTTCATACCAATTCAGCCGCTAATTCTGATTTTCTACACCTTCTTTCAAAATTGAACAAGTTTTCACGGTTAAAATCGACTATAACTTTCACAGAATGTGTAAAAGTGCATTTTAACAAACCCTTGAAAGTTTCAGCTTAAAATTCGAAGTAAAAGTGGTAGAAATGGCTTGAAAACTGGTGCCCGTTTGAACGAATACCAGCTGACCGTTTGAAATCAGCACCCTACCGTTTGAACCTGACCTGACCGTTTGAAATCTGCACCCTACCGTTTGAAAACTGCCTGACCGTTTGAAACTGCCACCTGACCGTTTGAAACTGCCACCTTACCGTTTGAAACTGCACCTGACTGTTTGAACCTGCACCTGACAGTTTGAAAATGCACATGGCCATTTGAAAATACATGGTTGTCCGTTTGAAATTGATCATGTCAGTTTGAAGGTGACTGACCGTTTGAAAATAATGGGTTAACCGTTTGAAAGTGGTTCAGTTGTTCACGGTTTACGATTGAAAAGTGTATCAGTCACGTGAATTGTTTGTGCAGAATCTCGAGATATAGTGTCAGCCTTTATAGTGAGGTTAAATTAAAACCTTGTTTGAGATTGTTGTTGTCGGTTCACTATAATCAATAAAAGTCTTGCATGTGATTCAAGGTAAAGGTGTCGGACACTTGATATATTCACAATATTAATCAAAAGTGTTTTGAAAGTTGCTGAATGGTCCAATGAGAGCATAAATCACCGGCCCATGTGAGTTAATCAAAAGCTGCGGCCCAATCATAATTTGTTGGTGCATGTGATCTTTGTTTGATGAATAACAGGTCTCGGTCAAATACATATATGTCAGACATTACTTGTTGCATGTGAAAATTGTTTACTATTGTTTCAACTCATGTGCTTTATCTGACAATTACAAGTATAAGGTCCAATCATAGAATTTTGAAAGATAATACTATCGGCTTCTAACATCAACAACAGTCATAATATTGATAAGCATACATCTCGGTCCAAATCCTTCTAAGCCCAGCCCAAGTCATTGTTTGCATTGCGACTCAATTGAAAAACCAACTGTCACAGTTTGATCTTTCAAAGACCCAGTTCGTTTGAACCTTATCAGGTCACACAGTTTGGAGTTCAAAGTTTTCAAAAGATCTGGTTGTTTGATTTTGAACCGGGTCATATCAGTTCGCACAGTGTGTCAACCCTCAGTCCGCACAGAATATTCATCAGTTCGAGTACCAGTTTTATTCTGTTATTTGATAAGTGTTTAAACTGATTGTGTTTTGTTTGTTTGTTTGCCAGGTGTTTCACAAGGTGAACCAGTTCGTTTGAAAGCTAGTTTGAGAAATTCTTTGATATCGAATCATGAGTGAAGATTTTTACAACGCATTCGCAACATCTCCGACTACTCCTGGTGACATTGTTAAGAATATGAACATGGAGAATGAAACCGGAACAATGCAAAAACCCCCGAAACTTATGGGAATTGAAGATTATCATGGATGGAAGAAACGTTTCGAGAATTGGGTTCAGGCGAACCACTTAAAAGCTTAGGAAAGCATTGAAACTGAATATGAGAGGCCACAAAACTCAGTGGGAGTTGGTAAAATCATTTCAGAATTCACAGAGCAAGAAAGAGAAAGTTACAAAGGAGAAAAAATGATGATCAATTTGTTACAACAAGCTGTTAAAGAAGATATATTTGTGTTGCTTCAACATGATGAAAACGCTTATTCTATCTGGAAAGCTCTTGAAAAGAAATTTGAGGGAAGTACTAAAATGCTACAGAGTAAAGCAGCTTTGTTGAAAAAGGAGTTTGAACTGTTTACTTGCATGCCTGGTGAAACAACAAAGACTCTTATTGAAAGATACTGTCATCTTGTACGCACCATGTCACAGTTGAAGATTACAAAAACTCCAGCAGAATGGGTTGAAAAGCTTGCTGGCGCGTTACCGCAAAAGGAATGGGGTACATATCTGATGATATTGAAGAATTCCAGACAGTTTAGCAGGTTATCGATTGCACAGTTTATAGAGAAGTTGGAGGCACATGATCTGGAGCAGCAGAAAATTGCTAGAATGAATAGTTCTACTCATCAACAAGATATTAAATTGTACTATAAAGGAAATGTTCAAACTGCTGAAGCAAGTCCAAAGATACAAACTGCATTTAGTGCTGGAAATCAATCTACACCAAGCAGTCAAGGATCAGTTAACACTAGTGGGTTCTCAACGGTGAATCCTCCAAGTGTTCAAAGTTCATCTGCTGGAAATGGTCATCTAATTCAGTGCAATGTAGCTTTACATCTTCAAAATGGACAAAATTATTCTGAAGAGATTGTAAAGAATCATATGGGATTATTGGTCACGGCATTAGAGTCTTATGAAGGGTTGATTGCCGGAAGAATTGGTAATCCGATGCTCACAAAGGAAGATTATGACCAAATCGATGCAGAGGAGCTGGAACTGATGGATATTAAATGGGCCTTAGCTAGTGTTTTGAGGAGAGCAGAAAAATTTAGATTGGTTACAGGAAGAAATGATTTATTGGATGCAAACCTTTCTAATCTAGGATTTGATAAATCTAAAGTTGTCTGTTTTCGTTGCAGGGAGAAAGGCCATTTTAAAAGAGAGTGCAAGAATCAGGAGCCAAGAGGAGCAAAGGATTATTTTGGAAAAGATGATTATTATAAGAAATCCATATATCAACAAATTACTCATCTACCACATCAACAAAAAGATCCACAAACAGCTCATGGAAAAATGATCGAAGATGCAAACAGGAAAGCTTACTATGGCATTATTGATCAAGATGACGAGAAAGTGGCTGAAGGTTTTAGCTGGGATAAGTATATTCCAGCTGATCCCAATGTTAAAGCTTTTATTGCTCAGATTGTTCAAAAGCCAGAGTTGGTGAAAGAATGGATGGCTGTGTTATCTGATGATGAGGAGAGTCAAGATGGAAAATCTGTTTCCTCTGAAAACAGTTCAACAGATAACAGTGATGATGAAGAAGTTGAACAGATAAACATTGGAAAATCTCATTTATCTTCTGACAGTTTTGAATTTTATTTTGCAGATAAATTGAAGAAACTCAAAGAGAGAAAAGCTGCAAAAGAATTGAAGGAAGTCAAAGTGATTGAGAAAATAGTGGAAGTGGAAAAGATAGTTGAAGTTGAAAAGATGGTGGAGATAGAAAAGATAGTTGAAATCACAAAACCTTGTCTTACTTGTTTAGAGTCATGTAAACAATGTATAGAAAAAGATGAGAGGTTTAGTGAGTTAGAAAAGTTGAAAGAAAAGTTGTTGTTTGATGTAAAAAAATTGAAAGAGTCATATGATGTATTGAACAGAACTGTGAATAATCTGGAAAAGACTAACTCTGAAAGAGAGAAAGCTTTGAAGATGTTGAATGCTACCATGATGACAAAGCAGAAAGAGATCAATTTGTACATAGAAGAATGTGCAAAGTGGAAGAAAGAGTTGGATAGTGAAGCAGCTGAGAATGAAAGAATCAGAAGATTGCTGCGAAGTTACAAAGGTTGTGACTACATAATTGATAGAATTTATCCAACAGTTGAAGGATTTGAAGCGTTTAAAGGTGAAGAGACAAAGACAAAGAAGAAAAAGGATACTGGTAAGAAACAGGGTGTCTGTTATAATAAGTGTCCACCTCCAATTTGGGAAGGGTATTCGTCTAGAAAACCAAATGAGGAGCAAGTAAAAAAGGCAGTCAATATAAAGTTGGAGTCCGAGATAACCGACGTATTACCAGACAATATTGATATCACGTTCACAGCGTCCGACATAGATCATGAGTCTGAGTTAATAAAAAGGATGGTCGATCAGGTGTTAGATAAGGATGAGGAGTCAGAGTCAATGTCTGAGTCCAGGAGTTCGAATTCATCTGTCAAGAGTTCAAAGTCGTCGGGAAAACGGGTGTATGGTAAAGAATTTTTGTTGTCAAAATCTAATTTGAATGATGAAAAATTTGAAGTTGCATATACTTTGAATGATTCTGACAAATTATATTTTGATAAAGGATTTCCAATAAGAAGTGTTCGATTTGAAATGATCAAAAAGGTTTTCAAAATGACAGAAATTAATATTTCTGAAATAAAAAATTTTAAATCTTACTGAAAAACCTAAAAAATACACTTCAAGAGTTCAACAGCGTTTAAACAAGAAAATGGGTTACAATTATGGTTCGGAATTTCGAAAGAAACCAAACCATAATAGTAAGTTCAAAAAGAAAGGTCTTGGTTTTATTCCACCTGAAAACTATAAAAATGAAAAATATGTTCGAGATTATAAATCAAAAATGACATATGTTGCAGGAACTAGCCATGAAGAAGAAGCAAAGAGCTCATTCTGGAAACAGTCAAACCAGGAGTTTCTTGCTGAAAAGATGAAGAATGGAGCTTATCAAAGGAAAGAAACAAGAACCTGTTACAGATGCAATGAAGTTGTTCATATTGCATGGAATTGCCCAAAAGCAACCAATACAAAACAGGGAGTTTCTGGAAAACTGAAAGAAGTTGTTGTTGATAAAACCGAACCACCAACAGAAAAATTTAAAGTGTTTAAAAACTCTACATATGAAGTTGGTGAGTGTTCGAAAAGGTTTTACAATAAGAGAGGAAACCTTGACAACCAAGCTTGGGTTGTTAAGAAATCAGAGGTAAAATCTGGCGATAAATCTGATTCCACAAAGTCAGAGGAGCCACAGGTTGAGGTAAAAAGAGAAAACTCAGTGCCTCTAATGGATGATGTTCATTTTCCACCATTGAAAGCTGAGAATTTTAAATCAAAGGTTGGAAAGGTTGAGATCTCAAATCAATTTTATTCTGAAAAGAATGAATTTGATGTTGAAAAAGCTTTTAATGGGAATGTAAAGAAAATTTTCGGAAAGATGGTCGATGGGAAGGTTAAAGGAGTTAAAGATTTTTATGCTACAAAGAAGGCAACTTATATTCCAACTGAATCTGAATTGAAAACACCCAAGGCTGGTCAGGCTTGGGTGGATATTTTCTTTCATTGAAAAACCTGACTTGCCGGAGATCCCAAGTTTGTAATTGTGGATCAGGAATCGGCATCTTTCTTAAAAATTGATTGTGTAAATGAATCTTAAAGTTTGTTAAATTTTACAGATTGTGAATTGCCGGAGCTTCCAGGTTGGTAAGTGTGAAGCAGGAATCGGCATATTGATTGGTAAAATGGTTTGTGTAGAGGTTTTATTCTTACATGTGGTTATATGATTTGGATATTTTTTACAAGTGGTAAGAGGTTGGATCTTACAAGTGATTCGTCAAGGTCATTAGTTTGAACTTGATGTAATCCTCATATAAGTGATTGAATGGACAATATAATGAACCAAATCCCTAACCTACAAAGTGGTAAAATTAACAAAACTTATTTTCCGGAAAAATCATTTTGGTTAAAACAAACTTAAGTGTTTTGAAATCATAATGAGAAAATAGTTTTGTGAAAGGGGGAGTTCTGATTGTTTATGCCAAGTGGATGGCGATTTGAAGCGATTTGATATCAGTTGTCATTTACTTGTATAGTTTGTTTTCAAATTTCCTTTAATGTGTTTGCATTTTAGGGGGAGTAAAAATTTCAGAAAATCCAAAAACATTTGAAAATTTGAAAAAAAAAACATGATAAAATAAAAAATGAGTTTTGGTGTCAAAGAAGAGGAAATGATAGTACATCAGTAGACAGTTACAGTATGCTAAAGAAATGTAATGATTAAATAGCGTTAAACGGTCTCACTGATGATATGCCGATAGGTTTTTACACATTTAGTAAGCTTTTTCGGGATATAAACTTAAATTCAAACTTGCTTATTTTGTGGGGAACACTACTTGGATATATAGGTAACCCCTGAAATCTCGTTTGAAAGGTCCCTCTTTCTGAGATACTAGGTCTTTATACTCAGTGATATCTGGGGTATTATCCCGGGACTTCTGATTTTGCGGAAGCAATGGCCTAGTCCCCGGAGAATACTTTCTGCTTGCTTGAAAAATAGCGCCGCCCTCAGCAAATTGATGAAACAATAAAATTGATAGTCATTGCTGTTGTAACAAAGGATCCTCTAAAGGGGACCCACTAAAAGTCGAAGCCGTCATCTCTCTGCGTATACGGAAGTATCGACCTGAGCTCTCACGGCCCTCGCATTTTAACCCCTGACAGATATCATCTGTGGTATACTCACCTGTAAGACTGAATATTGGGATCTTGATACGGGAGTATCTTCAAGAGGTGGGACACATGAATGAGTTTAAGTCCTTAAGACACCTAACTCATATCCTGAATTAGTTGAAATTTGTGTGAAAATTTAAGTGGATCAGTATATTGGCAATCTAAGTGAATTGTTTAATTCTTAATGTGTAACTAAGCTCAACGGTACTTGTGACTTGTCATAAACTGATATGATCCTCTTACACAAACTCACAAAAATATAGTCTGTAAATATTTCTTTACTGCATTTCATTTCATTCAAAAATCCAAAAAGATTTTAGTGTGTTTTAGCATAAATTTTTGAAAAATTCAAAAAGATTTTTGACAACTGATGTTGGAGAGCTGATTTTCAAAATTCCGAGTGCTAAACATGACGAACAGGTTTGGGAAAGTTTTTGTTTGAAGATGTTTGACAAGAAAAATGATTAATTTTTGCAAATGGTTCATCAGAATTTATCATTGATAAATCATTCTGATTTAATTTGAGAGAGAATCTGAATTGATAAATTTGTCAAATGTTAAATTTGTGAAATTTACTTCTGGGTTAAGAATGTGCAGGTGTAGCCAGGTTTCGATCTTGAACCTGAAGATAGAGTGCCAGGTTCCGATACCTGAGTTCTTTGTGAGTTCAACATGCCAGACTGCGATCCCAGCATATCGAAAGGGGGAGTCTGAAGACATCCGAGTAGAGATTGATCGTGAGGAGTATGTTGATGCTAAAGAGAAGAGAGAAGATTTGAGGATGCTTACACCGTCAGACACTTCAAAGAGTTCGAGAGGACTGATAAAGACTGAAGATTGTGAAGACTCGACATTTAAGACTCGTCAACATCTGAGGGGGAGTCTGTTGGTGCACACATATGTCGTCTTCGTCTTATATCGAGTCTCGGTTTCGCAAAAGTTTGAAGACAAAAGTTTGAAAGTGACATCAAGTTTGAAAGTGACATCAAATTTGAAGAGTGTCAAGTTTGAACGTGTCGTGACCGTTTGAAGGATGGCATGTCACCTTCAAACGGGAGGGTCTTGTCCTATAAATAGCTTTCAAACTTTCACCATTTGTATCTTTCCGGCTAGAGCAACGAAGTGCTGCCGAAGTGTTGTCAGGTTGTAAAACGTTATAGAATCAATCATACAACAGTTTTAAGCGTGAATCTTGCTGAATTGAACTCTACATGTTTGTTTCCGCCTTTCGTTTAGAGATAAACTCTTCTGAACGACTCATTCAGGTCTGAAAACGATCCTACAATTTCCAATAAGAAGTGTACAAACTGAACATATTAAAAAGGTTTTCAAATTAACAGAAATTAATATTTCTGAAATAAAAGATAAAAATCTTTCTAAAAAACCTAAACAATACACTTCAAGAGTTCAACAAAGGTTAAACAAGAAAAAAGGTTTTGGTCCAAATCACCATAAGAAACCAAATCACAAAAATAATTTCAAAAAGAAAGGATTAGGTTTTATTCCAAAAGAAAATGAAAAATATGTTAAAGATTTTAAATCGAAAGTTGTTTTTGTATCAGGAACATCTTCTGAAGAAGAAAAAGAGAATTTGTTCAGAAAGCAGACGAACAAAGAATTCCTTACTAAGAAGCAAGAGGGAATGAAGAATGATGTTGCTCAGAAGAAGGAAATGAGAACCTGTTATCAATGTAAAAAAGTTGGGCACATTGCATGGAACTGTCCAAAGGCAACCCAAACAAAACAGGGAGTCTCTGAAAACTTGAAAGAAAGGTTGGTTGATAATGAACCACCAACCGAACAATTTAAAGTGTTCAAAAATTCAAAATTTGAGGTTGGTGAGAGTTCAACACATTTATACAAAAGAAGAGTGAATCTGAACAACCACAAGTGGGTTGTTAAGAAATCAGAGGCACTTTCTGGCGATGAGTTTGTTTCTTCGGAAGCAAAGGAGCCACTTTCTGGCGATGAATCTGACTCGTCAAAGTCAGAGGAGCCACAAGTTGAGCTAAAAAGAGAAAATTCAGTTCCGCCAATGGATGACGCAAACTTTCCACCATTGCGGACTGAAAATTTAAAACAAAAAGTTGGAAAAGTGTAAATTTCGAATCAATTCTATTCTGAAAAGAAAGAATTTGATGTCGAAAAAGTGTTTAATGGCAAAGTGAAACATATCTTTGGTAAGATGGTTGATGGAAGGGCCAAAGGGGTAAAAGAATTCTATGAATCAAAAAGGGATGTTCAAAGACCAAGTGAAAATAACTCGGATGCACCCAAAGCTGGTCAGGCTTGGGTGTCAGCATTCTTTGCTTGAAAATCCTGACTTACCGGAACTCCCAGGTTGGTAATTGGGGAGTAGGAATCGGCATCTTTCTTAGAAATGAAAAATGTTTGTGTGAAAAAAATATATTAGTGATAGTTTTTACAAATGGTTGAAAGAACAAAGTGATGAATAAATCCCCATGATGTGTGAATTCAACAAAACTAATTTTCCAGAAAAACCATTTTGATTAAAACAAACTTAAGTGTTTTGAAATCTTTATGGGAAAATAGTTTGTTGACAGGGGGAGTTTTGATTGTTTAAGCCAAGAGAATGGAGAATTGAAGCAATTCACATCAGTTTGTCATTTTATTTGTACAGTTTATTGCTTTTACTTTCAAATTTTCCCGGAAAATCAAAAATTGAAACATATTTTTGATTTTAGGGGGAGTAAAAAATTTAGAAATTTTGAAAATTTGAAAAATCCAAAAACATGATAAAATCTAAAAAACCAAAAACATCGAAAAATCAAAAATGAGTTTGTTGTGAACAAGAGGAAATGATAGTACATGAGTGGACAATCACAGTACGCTAAAGAATTGGAAAGTTGAAATGTGATAAACGGTCTCACTGATGATATGCCAGTAGGTTTTTACACGCTTAGTAGATTGTTCTCGAGATATAAACCTAAATATCAATACTTACTTATCTCGTGGGGAACATCTCTCGGATATATAGGTAACCCCTGAAATCTTGTTTGAAGGGCTTTCTATTTCCGACATACTAGGTCTTTGTGCGTGATGATATCTGGGGTATTATACCAGGACTTCTGATTTTGCGGGAGCAATAGCCTAGTCCTCGTATAATACTCTGCACTGCTTTAATCATAAAGCCCACCCTCAGCATAAAAAATGATGAAACATTAAAAAATGCGAATCATGTGCTGTTGAAGAAAAGATCCCCAAACGGGACACACCTAAAAGTCGAGCCATCATCTCTTTGTCTGAACGGAAGTTCTAACCTGAGCTCTCATGGCCTCGCATTACCCATTTACAGATATCATTAGTGTACATTCACCTGTAAAACTGAATATAGGAGTCTAGATACGGGAGTATATTCTGAGGTGGGACACGTGAATAAGTTAAGTCCATTAAAACACTAATCTCGTATCTCGAAACAATTGAACTTTGTGTGAAAATTTAAGTGGATCAATATACTGACAATCTAAGTGAATCGTTTAGAACTTAAAGTCTAAAAAGGTCAACGGTGCTAGTGATTTGTCATAAACTGATATGATCCTCTTACATAAACTCACAAAAAGATGTCTGTATATAGTTTATTTCCCAAAATCCAAAAAGATTTTCAGTGTGTTTTAGCATAAATTTTGAAAATTAAAAAAGATTTTATTTCATCTAATTTTCGACAATTGATGTTTGGAAAGCTGATTTTCAAAATTCCAAGTGCTAAACATGATGAACAACAACAGGGTTGGGAGAGTTTATTTGAAATGAGAAATGATTTTGAAATGATTAAATGGGTCATTAATTTGAAACCAAATTTGAGTGTTACGAATACAAGTGAACAATCAGAGTTCATCAATGTCAAAATTGTTTATCTTGCAAATGGTGTCTAGATGATTAGGCTATGAATGTTTTTAAAATGAAAAACCTTATGTTATAGGTAGAGTATGTGCAGGTAAAACGCTTTGAAAGAAGCTAGGTTTTGATTCCTGAAGATTTTCCGCATAAGCGTATGCAGATTAAAGCCAGGTTTCCGATCCAAATCCTGTAGATAGTGAATTCCAGACTACGATCCCAGCTTATCGAAAGGGGGAGTCTGAAGACATAAGAGCCAGATTCAGTTATTGGAACAGCGTTCAAGATAGAAGCTGCTAATGCTGATAAGCTTAAGGAATCAAGAGACCTGATAAAGAGAATTAGAGAGAGAATAGAGCCAGGTTGAGATTCTGATAGGAGAAGAGAGAGATTGATGATGATGCATACAGAGAAAGATACTTTGGAAAAAGCGAGAAGACCAATCAAGACTGAAGACTCAATACACTGAAGACTCGTCATCATCCAAGGGGGAGTTTGTTAGTGCATATGTCTGTTGACTTCGTCTTGTATCGAGTCATGTAATAGAATAGATAGACCAGGACATGTTGTACGAGAGAATCGGGAAACAGGCCAGAACAACCAAGTTCATGCGACCTGGCAGGTTCATGCGACCTGGCCAGTTCGTGCGACCTGGCCAGTTCGTGCGACCTGGCAAGTCTGGTTCGTGCGACCTGACATTTCCTATAAATAGGTGGTCTTGGATCTTCATATGTAACTTTGTGATTCCGGAGACGAAGTGCTGCCGAAGTGTCGAACGATCTAACACTATCAAATCAATACAATCGACAGTTAAAGTGATTCTAAGTGTGAATCTAGCTGATATAACATCAATACGTCTGATTCCGCCTTTCGTATTGATTTAGAACTCTTCTGAACGACTCGTTTGATCGATTCCCCAATCCTACAATTACCGTCCGATCGGATAGCCATCCGACCATGTGACATTTGGAACTTCGATACTTAAATCATTTTCAATTTTCAATTTTCACAGATCATCAGTAACTAATGGATTGCCAACCGATCGGATTGCTATCCGATCGAGTGACAATCCTGCTATGAACTTGTTCTCACTAAGTGTCCTACCAATCAGATCGCTATCCGATCAAACGACCGTTCGATCGATCGACATGAAGGGTAGAGATACTTCTCTATTTTTAAAATGCTACAACGAAAACTTCAAATCCATCATACACAGACACATCATTGCCAAACGAATGTCAATCCAATCGAATGGCCATCCGATCGGATGACCATCCGAACGGATTGACATCCGAATGGATTGACATCCGATCGACTGGTCATCCGATTGGATTGCCATCCGATCGGATTACCATCCGACACTTATCACATTGCACCGTTTAAAGCGCCGTTCTTTCGCTTATGCTATCGTTAACTGTTCAGGCTAATAACTCTAGCGCTCCCTTCAATCCATTTCCATCGCTGTGAGTATACTTGATCCCTTTTTGCTTTATGCACTTTTGGGTGTTACATACGTTACTTATGCTAAATCACAATCAATCACACAACGCAAACACTATTTATACGCTGACCGTTATTGCATGTTACTTGTTACTCGATGAATGTTTGTATGTTATGTTAACACAGTGATTGTTGCCTGACGCCTTAGCAACTATAGTACTATTTGTTTGGACACAGCACCTGTCATGGACAAGGGTTGTTAAGGTTACCCCTCACATGTCACAGTGGTGATATGTGATGCGCATTCTACAACTCGCAGTCTAGTCTGTGCATATTTCATTGTCGATAACCTACTAGCTTCGCATTATACATGTTACATGCTGGTTATGCGTAAACGATTTCGAACTCTACTATTACTATTAAACTTGTATGCTCACCTTTACACTATGTGTATTGACCTCTATTTTAACGTATGTGACAGGTGTTTGAAATGCTTAGGTTGATGTGCTCTTGCTTTTGTGGAATCAAGTAGGAGAGAGTCTAGAAACAAACAAACTATTTATATTTGAGTTGTCGAAACAAAACTATTTGTCTTTGAATTGTCTGTAATAACTATGCTACTTGTTATGTCATGGTATGGGACATGATGCTTAAATAATTGGTAATCGTAGTTGTTATGGAAACTTCTGGACAATCTGTTTCGCTCAGTGTCGCGCACCGATGTTTATGTCATCGGTTGGGGTGTGACAGATTGGTATCAGAGCCATAACTGTAGGGAATTAGGCAAGACTCGACCTAGTCCGGGTCGATGTCTTAGAATATTAACACATGGCAAAAACTTATTTGCACATGGTGTATACGGGCCGTATAATGTTATACGGCCCGTATAGAATCTAAAAACTAACAAAGTCTGTGCCAGCAGACTTTGTCAGTTTTTTTAATTCCATACGGGTCGTATAACAGTATACGGCCTGTATACACCATGTGTAAATAATTTGCCTAGTCGTATACATTGTATACGAACTTGTGTACGGGCCGTATACTGTTATACGGCCCGTATTCTTCGAAAATTAGATTTTTCTCAAAGTATTTAAGGGATTTAAGGTGAATTACACGAGACATTTTACAGTCGTGAGGTGCTCAAACCTTTCTAAAAGTAGAAAAAAATAAAACAAACATTAACAAGTAACAAAGATTGAAGAACAAAAAAACGTGTCGTATGACTGTAATAAAACGGAAGCTATCAACTCGGGATTATGGGCATGGTGTTATTCTTTATTTAATATTTACAGAATAAAAGGAAGGGTGAGGCATTTGATGAGAGTTGTAAGGAGAAGTGTTGAAATCAAGGGTCCCGTCATTACAACCACTTTCTTCATAAGACACTTGCTTCATAGGACTCATTTGAATCGTCTCAAAAGTACTGAACAACCAAAATAACAGCTTCGGTTTCATCAGCCTATACCAAAGAAACCAAATTCGCAACAATGAGTCTGAGTCCATTGTTGTTCGTGAATATTTCGAATCATCACAGAAGACGTGTCGGGTTCTTCTGCTAGTGGTCGGGCTTCCAATGCTCACACAGGGTGATAAACAACGCTGATATGATCACAAACCAACTGCTTTAACTTGAGTTGTCGGGAAAACTTTTCCTCAGGGGAGGGTGAGTAGTATGAGTCTGAGTCCATTGTGGTTCGTGAATGTTTCGAATCATCATAGAAGACATGTCGGGTTCTTCTGTTAGTTATTCTGAATGTTTCGAATCGTCATTAAAATTAACAATGCGGTCTTGATTGAAGACGTAATTGCAAGACTGTTTGTCGGGCTTCCAATGCTCACACAGGGTGAAAAACAACCCTTGATGTTGAAACCGGTTTTACCTCATGAAAAGGAAAGAAACAAATTTTTTTAGAGAAGCGTCGGGATTCAAGGGTTTATGTGTCAAAGTTAACATTCAGATTCAGATTCAGAAAGCAGATGATTAGTACTTGGTTTATTCTCTTTAATCTATTAGAACGATCCTTGTTTTGTCACGTACATGCGTTTAATTCCCAACATACTCGTTTTGTCACGTACATTTTGTCACGTACATGTGTTTAATTCAGTTGTGTATGCAAATTCACCACCGGTTTCTACAGCACAAGCACATACACAGGGAGAATGTTCTCGAAATTGAAGGAAAAGAAAAAATTGTTGCTGATGTTTTTCACTATCAGGATTTTGTTGGTTTGTTTCCAGGTAGGGTTTAGAATGTTTGAAGTATTCTTGGTTCAATACCAACTCTTCTGGAAGACAAGAATACAACGTTCATGTATCACAAGGAATGACCGATCTAAGGCAGAGATCTACATCTATATCTTTTGTTCACTGACAAACTATGTGACATGTGTCTGGTCCATAGCTACACGTTAGGGTTTAGAATGTTTGAACTATTCAGATTTTGTTGGTTTGTCGGGTTCTATAACTACAATCCTTCCAACATAATTGAAAATTAATGTAAACACCGCATTCGAAGATCCTTGCATTGGATACAATTTGTTGGAATTTGTGGATCAACAGAAATAACTGAAATAACTCGCCATTCTCTTGCACCTTCAACTATATTGGTTTGGTTTAGTTATTTTCCAACTGCTCGAAATCCCTTTCGTTTTTTGGATTGTTCTAATAGATTAAAGAGAATAAACCAATTTTTACCATTTTTTTACCATAAGAATACGGGTCGTATACAATTATACTCCCCGTATACACAAAGTTAAAAAAATTTACCAGATCGTATACAATGTATACGATCAGTGTATACGGGCCGTACACTATTATACGAATCGTATACTATGGGTAAAAAAATGATTGTATCAGACTCTCTCCCCCTCCTTTTCTCTCTCTGACACAATTTGCTGGAATTTGTGGATCAACAGAAATAACGGAAATAACTCGCCATTCTCTTGCACCTGTATACATTGATTGTGGATTTAACTTGCAAGATACATGGATGGAATTGGGTCCGTCTCATGATAGAAGATACATATCATCCATTCAAGTTGAGCTTTCCTGATGCAATTTGTTGGAATTTGTGGATTTCGGTTGGTTCAGATCTCGGAAGTACTGAACAACAGAAATAACAGCTTCGGTTTCATCAACCGGCTTTGAAAACTGGACGGAATCTACGAAGAAACTGTTGGAATTTGTGGATTTCGGTTGGTTCAGAAACTTAACAAGAGAAGCAACTAAGGTTGAGCAAGAATTGGGTCTGTCGCATGATAGAAGATACATATCGTCCGTTCATGTTGAGCTTCCTGATACAATTTGTTGGAATTTGTGGATTTCGGTTGGTTCAGATCTTGGAAGTACTGAACAACAGAAATAACAGCTTCGGTTTCATCAACTGGCTTTGAAAACCGGACGGAATCTACGAAGAAACTGTTGGAATTTGTGGATTTCGGTTGGTTCAGAAACTTAACAAGAGAAGCAACTAAAGTTGAGCAAGAATTGAGTCTGTCACATGATAGAAGATACATACCGTCCGTTCAAGTTGTGCTTCCTGATACATATCGTCCGTTCAATTTGAGCTTCCCGATACATATCTTCTTGAGTATTTTTCTATCTTTATGCTTGCATCCACCACAGTGAATATTAACTGAACTCAACCGGTCAAATCACACACTATAAAGTGTAAACTTATCGTGTGTTGTAGTTTGGAAAGATGACCGAATAGAGATCTGAATCAGGCGTTGTTCTTGTTGTTGCATCGGGAACGAAGGAGGAGACTCAACTGTCACTACACTGTTCTCATTGTGGTCGACGTATACCAACGGTTCTGCGAAAAAAAACATTATCTGTTCATCATTGTTCTTGAAGATGAAGATGAAGAAACGAGGGTTTATTCTCTTTAATCTATTAGAGCGATCCTTGTTTTGAGAACCTGGTTCTGATTTAAACAATGCACGACATGTCTGTTAGTGGTTTTTGTAACCAATTGGGAACCACATATTTGCTTCAAGATTTACGTCTGATGTCCAAATTTGATCACATTTGACTTTTTTCTTCATTTTTTGGATCGTTCTAATAGATTAAAGAGAATAAACCATTTTTACCCTAAGAATACGGGCCGTATACTATTATACGGCCCGTATACACCATGTGAAAAAAAAATTACCAGATCATTTTTTACCCTGTTAATACGGGCCATATACTATTATACGGCCGTATACAGCATGTAAAAAAATTTACCCTATCGTATACAATGTATACGATGATTGTATATGGGCCGTATAATATTATACGGCCCGTATACTATGGGTAAAAAATGGTTTATTCTCTTTAATCTATTAGAACGATCCTTGTTTTGAGAACCCTGATTCTGATTCAATAAATAATATCTAATTGAGAAGCACTAAAACGGTTGCGGTTGTCCAATTCCAGACCAGTAATGTAAGGAGAAGCGTTGAGATAACGGACATCCATCGAATACATCTTTCAAACTTTCAAAATTCAAATCAAACTAACACAAAGCATCTCGATATGGTTGGTGTAAAAGCTCACATTTTACTACGTTGACCATGTTTTTTGACAAATCATCTGCTTCCTGAATCTGAATCTGAAAGTTAACTAGACCCCTTAAGTTGTCATTCATAACAACTAAGCGTCTGGAGAAGAGTATGTTGATATAGGAGAGTTGATGCAATTTTCCAAGCATTTTATCGTGTGTTATAATTTTAATGAAGCAGTGAAGATTGAATATGCAAACCGCATCCGTTTTGTATACGGAAACAGTGGCTATGGGAAATACAAACCCGACACGTCTTCTGTGATGATTCGAAACATTCTGAATAACTAGCAGAAGAACCCGACACGTCTTCTGGTAGTTACTCTTTTCTTTGATTTCAACAAATCTTTCAAGACCATTCACCTCTTTCAGCCTACCAAAACACCGTAAACCCCTTCTTTTAATCTATAAAAAAACATCCTTCTTTTAATCTATTAGAACGAGGCAACTTTCCTTATCACCCGAATCGGTGATTTCTTATCCATACTATTCTTCATAGCCATATTCCCACTCACAAGTTGTTGATCTTTGGGTGGTGATTTACTCCCGAACAAACCATGCCCACCTTGACCATTGAGCTACGCTGAGAATCCACAAGCTTATGGCCAGATTCTTTCCTTCAATCTTAGCAAAATCAATGCCTGCTTATTTTATTATTTTCGTCTACATGTGTTTTGAAACAGTACGTTTTGCATCGGTGTCTGCTTGAATTGCAGAAAGCAAAGGATAACGAAGATGAACATTGTTTGAGAACCTGATTCAGATACACAACGGTCTCTTTGATTCGTCCACTAGAACTATTTGTGTATGCATTCTTTTGGTAGTTAACAACGCTCATTAGAAAAAAAAATCTGTAAAATTAATCATATCGATTGCTATAACAGGATGGATGTGACACACACAGATAGATAAGCTGTCACAGTTGTCAAGAGTGTTTTTCGGGTTTCCAATGCTTACACAGGGTGATAAACAACGCTGATACAAACACATGTGTTTCAAAATAGACTTTGTTCTTGGTTTAATGAAGTTACACGTAACATCTAGTTATATTCAGATTTAAACAATGCACGCCTCAACTGAGATAACGGACATCCATCAAGCTCAAAAAGAAAACTTGTGTTTCCCATAGTCACAAAAGATTGCGGTTTGTATTTCGCATAGCCACCGTTTCCGTAGTAAAACACGGTTGCGGTTTGTATTTTGCATAGCCACCGTTTCCGTAGTAGAAAACGGTTGTGGTTTGCACATTCAACCTTCAATACTTCATTAAAATACCACTAGTAGAAGAACCCGACACGTCTTCATGTTACGGAGAATGTTCTAGAAATTGAAGGAAAAGAAAAAGATTTGTTGAAATCGAATTTGACAACTATGACAGCTTATTAAAAGTAGCAATCACCTCCAATCATTTCCTGGTCAAATCACACAATATAAAGTTTAAAGTTATCGTGTGTTGTAGTTTGGAAAGATGACCGAATAGAGATCTGAATAACAAACTGTGGAGAACTTGTTTGTGTCGGGTTCTTCTGCTAGTTATTCGGAATCGATAAATAACCAACACGAAGATCTCTGCGATCACTAAGGTTTCCATCAACGGACAGATCGGTAATGTTACTCTACCTGTGCTCCGATTTAAGCGGCGTGTTTCGATCAACATTTATCGACATTGTTAAAGTTGATGAAGAGTTTAGAAACCCTAGAATGATTGTGTTTTTACTGGAAAAAACATGATACTTGAAAAAACACCATTATATACGGCCCGTATACAGTTATACGGCCCGTATAAATGTGGTAACATCAAAAACCTCCCAAAATAAATCCATTGAGCCGTATACGTTTTACAAATCGTATACTGATGTATACGGCTAGTATAACTATATACGGGCCGTATATAATAAAATAAAATAAACACTCTCTGCGCGTTTTCCTATTAAAAAACATTCTATACGGGCCGTATAATTGTATACGGCCTGTATATACTTACACTAGGGGATGTGAAAATAAGATATAGGGGGTGTGGGAACAAGGGAAGCCTTAAATAATGAAAACTTTTGTTTGCATAAAACAATAAGACAAGTAGGTGTATCTGATAATCATCCTTGCTTATAATAATTAACACTTAGGGGCTGTTTGGTAGCCTCTTAATGATTCCATTAAGAGGTTACCCATTCAGATTTAAAACATCGCTGAATGAAAAACTGCCCTCATTACCCCTCGCTCTTCCTGCGATCTATTCACCGCCAGTTCCATCCTCTTCTCCCTAACAACGCACACCACCGCAATCTTCACTTGATTTCTGCGTGATTTCAAGCAAAACTAGATATGATTTCTGTTCCCTACTCGATTGTTGCTCATCTATTTCCCTAACCAGGTATGATTTATGTTTCTCTACTCGACGGCTAGGTTGTATTTGTTTAATTTTGTTAGACCTAAAATCCGATTTCATTGCCTCACGTATTGATCAATACCGTATGGAACGTTGAATATATTCAGTTTCTAAAGTGGTTATTTATGGGTATATTTAGTGTCTTCACTGTAAATGTTGGGGTTTTGTTTACTTTTTGAAATCTGGAAGAATATTTTGTTTATTAATGTGTGCTTGAATATTGGATTGAAATAATTAATAGTTTGCTGATAGGGTTTATAATATTTCAAAGCTTATTGTTTGTTTAATAATTGATTAATAGTTTGATGTGCCTGTTTGTTTAAAGTCTTCACATGAATTGAATATTGTTTGCTATTTGTTCATCATAATTTTTAAAGTGTTTACATGAATTAAATAATTAATAATATTGTATGATGAATTTATATAGTCTTCTCATCATAATTTTTGTTTGTAAACATGTGTTTTGATTAATCTTGTTCTTGCATTTGTCTCAGGTAAGATGCAAATATCATTGTGAAGAATTTTATTGCAGCATCTGTTGAAGAAACCCCAAGAAACAGAACAGAAGAAATATGGAACACCATGTATCCCAACTAGCTCTAAGTATCAACTCGGCACTTTTTGGATGATTTTCAAATTATTTTGGTTGGAACCTTTGAGATGATTTATATTTTTTTAATTAAAATTATTTTCTTGTGATGTTTAATTGGATCATTTGGATTTTTTATGATGTTTTGTATTTTTTTTTTTAATAATTTTTATCATTCAGTACAATTATTCATAGAGCTCTGACCAAACAGATATATTTCATTTAACATAAAGGGTAAAATAGTCACTTTACACAGTCATTCAGATGTCCAACCAAACATCACTTAATGGTTCAGCACTTATTGACTCAGAGTCTCTTACCCATTCAGACCTCTTACTGGTTCAGCACTTAACCATTTAGATGTTGTCAAACAGCCCCTTAATCCGTTTCTAAAGTGCTTAATAGCTCTCGTCACAATCATCAATTCTTTAGAAAACTTCTTAATTATTCACATATCATTAGCCAATGAAATAATGAAATAATTTTCGTCAAATACATCATAAAAATTGCCTTATACTTGAATAAGAAATGTACAAAAATATAATTATCATTAAAAATCTAATAGAAAAATTCATAAAAAAATGTTTTCTCTAAGGTTAAATAAAAAATAATTATTACTATAAATTATAAGTTAAAAATATATTTGAAGAGAGACATAAATTTAAAGTAATTACAAATATTAAGGTAAAGATTAAAGTAAGCAATGTTTGCTATATCTGATATAAAATTACCCTGATTTTAAAAAAAAATCATTGATCAATAACATTTTTTAAAGAATGATATAAAACTAGCATATTTAACCGCGCCTTGCGGCGGTACGGTACCGTAAGTACTGGGTCGGTATCGCTTTGGTTCTATACATGCACTAAGTATAGAAATTATCATGTGTTTTACATCGATCGAAAACGGTAGAAGCGGACACCGATACCAAGGGTGTCGACAAGTTCAGATCGTCACGGTACCGGTATTTATATATAATCGCGGACAGAGTTGTATAAATGAAAAATTATCGAAACCAAAATCAATAAAAAATAATACAGGTCTTGTTTCCAATGTTGCTCAGTACAATACAGTATAATACAATACGGTATAAGTTTATTGAAAGCAAAAACAATAAAATATATACTGGTACTGAAATTGATAATGTTCCTTCGGTTTTGGAACGGTTCACTACAGTAGCGACACAATATCCGTCGTTAAACATGAAGCCACAAAAATGGATACAAGTACCGTTACTGATCTTGTTCGGTACGGTATGATAGCGATACGGTGTCAGTTTATCAAAAGCAAAAAACAATAAAACTAAATACCCGCATCGATATAGATGTTCGGTCGTTTTAGCTCAGTCTGGTACGATAGCGACACAAAATCCATTTTTAATAAAAGTTATTTCACAATGTTGAAAAAAATTAAACATAAACAATAATAGATCATCATTCATAGTTCATTTTGGTTCGGTTTGATAGGACGACACGGTATCCATTTTCAGTAAAACTTATATGGCAATGTTGATAGAATATATAAACATAATTACGGAGTAAGATTTAAAAAAAAAAGTTAACGAACACAACTTGTAAAAAAATCAATCAAACTGTTATATAAAAATTCATTAAAAACATAAATACTCAAAATGTAGAATAAATAAATAGTAAAAAAATAAAACAAATACTTTTAAAACATATATCACTGTTCATGGCTAGTTTATATTCATATGTATAACTAGGGGGTTGCCCCGCCCGCGTTGCTGGGCACTAAGCCGAATATTTCTCTATCATAATATGTACGTCCGTGTTTTGGTTACCTGTACATACTACTTATAACATGATTTCAAAAAAAATTAAACTGAGACAACCAAATAAATTAAAACACTACCATACTTTTGCTTAAGAAAAACAAAAACGATAGGAAAACTATAATTTTAAACTGGGGGCAAAATTGTAATTTTTCAGGATAAATGAGCGTGTTCCAGGAAGTCGTCTGGCACGAATAAAAATTACACCGAGTCAAACAATTAAAATAAAGCTCTACAACAATTTTCTAAAAAAAAAACTAAAACGATGTCATGACTGTAATTTTACACTGGGGACAAAATCGTAATTTGACTGGGAAAGCAAAGAAAAACGATGCCAAAATGTAAATTTAAATTGAGGGCCAAATCGTAATTTGGCTGGGAAGAAAAAAACAAAAATAACGACAAAACCGTAAATTTAAACGGGTCAAAATTGTAATTTTTAACCGAGGGCAAAATTGTAATTTTTTGTTGGGGGCAAAAGCATAATTTTATTTTGAACTGGTGGTAAAAACGTAATTTTAAACTGATGGCAAAATCATAATTTTAAAGCGGTGATAAAATCGTAAATTGATTGGGCCAATGGGGGAGTTACAGGCAGCTGCTTGGCACTACTCCTACATCTTGTGTCTGTAGTTATACACTGGGGGCAAAAGCGTAATTTGTCTTGGAAAGCAAACAAAAACGATGACAAAAATGTAAATTTAAATTAAGGGTAAAATCGTTATTTACCTGAGAGGAAGAAAAAAAGTAATGGCAAAACTGTAAATTTAAACGGGGTAAATTCGTCAAAAATGTGATTTTTCATCGGGGGCAAAAGCATAATTTGATTTTGAACTGATGGTAAAAACGTAATTTTAAACTGATGGCAAAATCGTAAATTTAAAGCGGGACAAATTCGTAAATTAGTTTGGCTCAAAAAGTCAAAAAACAAGAAAAAAATAATAATATTCCACTGTTTATGCGTTTTCCTAAATCTTATAGAGTTAATTTTACAAAAAATTCTTTAAATAAGATAAGATTCTTATTTTCTAAAAAAACAATATAATAATTTATCTGAATAGTCTTATACTAGTTGTAACACCCGTGTGAACACACGGGTATGTTTAATAACGATCGAAAACAAATACTATAAAACAGATTATAATATATCATTTAAATTCTTTGCATTTAGTTACATATCTTTATAAAACAATGTTAATGAGATTATGTGTTAGTATTACAAGTATAATGATAAAAGTTTTTGTCTACATCTATATGTAAAATATGATGTTAAATTATTTAATGAAACTACAATACATTCAGAAACAAAGGTCCTCTGTCTCTGTTTGAAGCCAATAATTGACCTTATACTTATAAATTGACAACAACATCAGGCATAAGTCATAATTGAAACTACACTCGCATTATACTTATAAATTGACAACAACATTAGGCATAAGTCATAATTGAAACTACAATACATTCAGAAACAAAGGTCCTCTGTCTCTGTTTGAAGCCAATAATTGACCTTAAAACCATAACTATAAGTGGCGTTGAATTTCTTGGTCTTAATACCCAACCTATCTGAAATTGACAATTACTATCCAATAAGTTTCAAAACCACATTGAAAAATCATACATAACAAACTAATTTTCGAGATGTATTAAGAAAAACCGTTACCTGATATGCAGAGGGAAAGAATGTGATGGCTCAATGATGGTTGCTGTGATTAGATGCATTGAGACCTAACAAAAAGAATGTGATGGCTTAAGTATAATTATAAGCTTAGTAACAAATGAGACCATATTAATTTAAAATTTAAACTTATGATAACCAAATGCAATCTTCTTATAGTCTTAAACATAAAGCATCCTTGAACATGGGTCATCGGCCAAATCAAATACTAAAAAAATAGATTATATCCTGCATGAAAAACAAAATCGATAAATTTAGGGAAAATAGGTTTGAAAGATGATAACCTAACAGTAGAGGATCTAATTCTATAGCTCCTGATAAATGCAAGGGTGTTCTCAAATAATGGTTCATAGATGTTTGAAAACCGACAAAGAACGACAAATGTCCACAGTGCTGCTTCGTTGGACATTTGTTGGTCTTCAAACATCTAGGAAGCATTATTTGAAAACACACCTGAATTTATCGAAACTGTAGAATTAGATCCTCCACTATTGCGTTATCATCTTTGAATCACATTTTCCCTAAATTTATCAATTCTATTTTTCATACCTCATCGAGTCAACCTATTCGCCTGCAAACAGATCGAGAAAGCTTGAAGTATAACCTGTTTAAGGAAAACTAAACTGAATGAAAAACAAAGAAAGATCAGTGAATCTATAAACAACCCATCCAGACTTGCATGTGTGTTGAATTAACCAATGATTGTTTATCTAAGTTGTTGCTGTTGGCTTCATGATCATCGTTTTCGACATGCCCAATGGTTCTGGTGGTGAGTTCTATGGGTGATTCTCGTGTATTAGCCAACCAAAATAATTAAAAAAAATCAAACACTACAACAAAACAAAAATCATCACCATAAATAAAACGAATCAAAAAAAATGAAACCTTTATCAAACTACAAATTCTTGAAATTACCAATCATGACTAAGAACAAACAAACAAAGAACATCTTCAGGGATGGAAAAAGTACCTTATCTTTCTGATTGAACAACAACCGAGAAGTGAGAGTAACTACCTGATCTGTAGGAGACAGTTGCTTCAACCTTAACATCTTCACAGTCACTCTGTATCAATGGCCACACGAACCAATTTAAAAACGATGTCAGACCTCGCGTATATTCAGGCCGATATTTGCTTCATCGGAAACGCATCTAAGTTACCGAAAAGTGCTAGGAACCCTAGCTTACTACCAAAACACTCTGTGGAAGCTTTGTAAAGGAAACCCTAGAGTTTGAATTGAAATCGCCTGTGATGAAGAATAGAGAAGAAAGAGAGAAATGTGGGCTATAAGTTTGAATCGAGAAGAAAGAGAGAGTTGATATGATTACTTCTGATCTGCATTAAATGGCCAAACAACTCCTCATGCATTTTCAAATTTTGCCTGCTCACATTTTCTTGTATAGATGTGACAACAATTATACACGATCCCTTTTCAAAACCTTAATCACCAACACAGCATCAGTGAAGGTCATTCATGGTGAAGTTGCAAAACATTTATATTGTCAGAATGCCAGGCTCAGATTGTGCATAAAGATGACAACACCATGGCTGCAAGAAAGGTTGCATGAACAACTGTCATCCTACGACCTTGCCATGCCATAATGCTATCTTCATTAAATTTTTACTCAGATCTACAAAATCATCATAGCCTCATGTTGAAAGGACAAGAAAAATGCTCCAGGCATTCATTTTTATTCATCATCACAGTCAACACTAAATGATTTGCTAAAGTAATACAAATTATTTGAAAATGCCAGACCTCGCATATATTCAGGCAGACGTTTGCTTCATCATAGTTTTAGTCTCAGGTGAGAAGCATCTCATCAACATCATTGATTGAATATCCCTTAGATGACATCGATCTAATTATCATCAACCAAACATCGATTACACCCAACGCTACCTAGAACATGCGCGAACGGCAGCCGGCAACGATTGGGGCATGTTGCAACAACACGCCAGATCTCGCCATCATGGCCTCAGATGACAAAAGCATCTAAGGTGATCAAAACTGAATCGATCAATTTTTAAAATAAAAAAAATCCTAATTGAATCTTAATGTAACAACACATACAGGATCAGTCAACACATTTCAGATGATACAGGTTCAGGTAATAATCTGTTTTTTTAGGATGCAAAACTTAAAATGCATAGGGAGTTGTTTTAGCCATTTAATGTACTCGGAAGTAATCATATCTCCATCCAACTCTCTCTTTCTTCTCTATTCAATATCAAAAAGATCCAACTCTCTCTTTCTTCTCTATTCATGGTGAAGTTGCAAAACATTTATATTGTCAGACTGTCTGGCTCAGATTGTGCATAAAGATGACAACACCATGGCTGCAAGAGAGGTTGCATGAACAACTGCCATCCTACGACCTTGCCATACCATAATGCTATCTTCATTCAATTTTTACTCAGATCTACAAAATCATCATAGCCTAGTTTTGAAAGGACAAGAAAAATGCACTTTGGATTCATTTTTATTCATCTTCACAGTCAACACTAAATAATTTGCTAAGGTAATTCAAATGATTTGAAAATGTCAGACCTTGCGTATATTTGGGCAGACGTTTGCTTCATCATAGTTTTAGTCTCAGGTGAGAAGCATCTCATCAACATCATTGACTGAATATCTCTTAGGTGACATCGATCTAATTATCATCAACCAAACATCGATTACACCCAACGCTACCTAGAACAGCCGCGAACGACAGCCAGCAACGATTAGGGCATCTTGTAACAACACGGCAGATTTCGCCATCATAGCCTCAGATGACAAAAGTATATGTGGTGATCAAAACTGAATCGATCAATTTTAAAAATAAAAAAAAATCCTAATTGAATCTTGATGTAACAACACATACAGGGTCAGTCAACACAGTTGAGATGATACAGGTTGTAATAAAAAGAAACCCTCTGTTGTAGAAGCAACCAGTGAGAGAGTTTTGATGGAATTTTTAAGAGGGGTCGGTGACATTGTCGAGGAGTGTCAGGAAATGCTATCACTTAGCATTTCCTGACACTCCTTGTCACACCCCCAAAAATCCACACGCGGAGTATCACCGCTTGGAGGTGTGACATGACCAGGATCGAGCCACCAATCATATTGAACAACGTAATTAAGTAAATAAACCAACCACAATACAATTGGTGACCAAAATATAGTAACCGACTTTAAGTTAACAGTGGAAGCATAAGACGTAAGTCCAAACATAAGTTTATAGTTCATAAGTTTAACGACCAAACATAAGTTCCATAAGTTCATAAAGTTTATTTATTAGGCACGGGACATAATAGTCCATATCCCACAACGACCACCTCCTCGCGCAAGCTCCATAATTACCTAACGACCTGCAAGGCATGTAACAACAAATCAACAACAAAGTTGAGCGAGTTCACAGTAGGTGTTCGTTATAAAGTAGTTTTTCGAAAACTATGTGTTCGTTGCAATTGCATGTTAAATCAACTTTCTTTATTTTCCAAACCATAAACGGTGGGGGCTACCCCATGTTGTGAACCACTAGACTAGATGTATATATAGGTGTCCTTCCCAATCCGAGGACAGAGGTACATATTACATGCGTAGGTTTAGCACTGGTGCCCTTCCCAATCCGAGGACAGAGGTACATATAAGAATACATAGGTTTAGCGCTGGTGCCCTTCCCAATCCGAGGACAGTGGTACTTAGTGAATACGTAGGTTTAGCGCTGGTGACCTTCCCAATCCGAGGACAGTGGTACGTAGTGAATACGTAGGTTTAGCACTGGCGTCCTTCCCAATCTGAGGACGGAGGTAAGTAGTCTAGCAGTGGTGAGAGCACAAGTTCCGTCTTAGCTATTTAATCCCATTCCCCACCCACCGGGAATCCCATGCCTTAAGAGTGTGAACTCACCTTTGGTTGCTCGGTTTGACTCTCAAAAATAGCTAATAGTCAAGGCCGGTCAATCACGTCCTAATATGATTACCAGTTAGTCATTTAGTGGTTTTCAAATAGAGCACAAAGTTCCTACACGTATCTATCACATAACATGCATCACTTTAACGGTTTATGCCCATATAAGCTTCCCATCTATTCCCATTCATAAGCAAATATACGACATTGCACATAACACATATAACATGTTATATCATTCTCGGATAACCTACCCGACATTTAGACACGCAAATTACTACTTATGTCGTTTCAGCTTTTATATTCAAAACTGGGCTGTTTTCGGGGATTTTAATAAAATAGTTAACTTATTCCAAAAATTCCCAACTTTTTACAGAAGGACTTAAACGATCCAAATATTATTGTGTAAAAATCTTGGGATCCAATTCATTACCAATATTTTATACAAATTCGTTTACCGGACTGCAATCAGATTCATCACTTTCTGACTGCAGTCCACGGAATAATTTATTAAAATTCATCGTAAGTCCGATTTACGAAATTCCAGTGGGAGAATTACAAATACATCAGTAGTCATCTACTGTACAAATTTCATGAGCTGATTCAACAGAGATTTCCAGTTATGACTAAAAACATATCGCCCATTTATTGCAGTGAAAACTCAGCTTTAGCTGCTGTTACAAAAAAGGTCTTTAAAAATAGTAAACGAAGTCCAAAAATTGTGATTCCAGTGCCATTAGATCTGTTTTTCGAAAATACATAATTTAGGATTCAGAAATTCAGTTTTTCGATTTATTATGATCTGTTTACAGCCTGTTGAAGTTGGCTGAAAATGTAATTCAGCATGTTTCTTTAGAGTTTAAATGTTACTAAAACGTATCAACAAATGTTCAAACAACGGGTTTATCAAGAAATCAACCATCAAACAACATGCATGCTTTAACCAACCCTAAACCAACCATATTTCATCTTTATACAAACTTCAAGTAAAGCTTTATGTTCATCTTTTTGTTTAACCCCTTTTTGTGTTCTAGATCTTTAGTGTTTTAAACATAAGTATCATACTACAAATTTTAGCCATAAAAACAAGATGAACAAGGGTGCACAAGGAACTTACTACTAGCACAAGGCTAGGGTAGAATCTAGTGAAGGAGGTGATGAGAAAAAGATGATGAATAAGCAAGAACAAGGCTCCTTTGAAGCACCACAAGATGCAAGCTCCTATAACCCTTCTTCTACACTTGAATAAGACTTGAAAATGGATGAAGGTGGTGGTTTAGTGGTGGTGATGGTGGCGGTTGAGGGAGGGCCGAGAGAGGGAGAGAGAGTTAGTGAGAGAGAGGTGTGTGATCTAGTTGAAAGATATGAGGTGATGGAATGAGATACACACCATACTTAAAGATCTTCATATCTAATATCTTGCTCACTAGATCAAGCAACAATCAATTAATATCTAAACAAAATATATGAGGAGATCTAATAGGATCATGGTGATCTTGGTGGGGTCCCTTGGGGACGGTTGCACATGGGGTGGGGGGGGGGGGGTTAAATGGAACTTTGAATGGTAAGTTGGTAATTATAAGCTCAATTCTAAGTATATGATTCTATGTATTAGTTAGGGGATATTTTAGTGGGTGTTATGGTGAACGGGGACCATAACTAGCCAAGAAGTAATAACACAATGTGTTTGACAAATATTTGGTGTCCCGGGTAATGTCCGGTTGTTCGGTCGGATACTGTTCCGTTAAAGTGTTTAATTGTTCCGTAAGGTATCTTATATATATATATATATATATATATATATATATATTTTGTAACACAATTAATTCCTAACACTTAGGAAAATATTCAGGACCTTTTAGTAAATTTTCTGCACATGACTAGTAGGTTAACAAGCACATGTAAGCATGACACAGTAACAGGAAACAGTTAAGTAATTCAACACAGTCACTAAGCACTTTAATTATCATTAAATAATCGTACGGATACATGTAATTACGAGGGTTGTCACACTCCTTGACACCATCACCGACCCCTCCATGTTTCCAGCAAAACACTCTCACCGATTGCTTCTTCAACAGAGGGTTTCTTCTTATTACCTTGAACATGTATCATCTCAACTGTGTTTGACACATCCTTTGTGTCTTCCTCTCTTCCTTAATAGCTAAGAACGTGACACGTAGGAAAATCGAGGTCATCCTCTAATCTCCCTTAATAGATAGTATAGATTGTGAAAACACTACATGTAATCAAAATCCCCGAATTATAACTTTAATTTCTAAAATTAAGCAAATTTCTACAAAAAGGTAATTAAATTATATAAAAGTGAACACTTCTAATTAGATAAAACATTAAATTCATTCAAATTGTACCACAAATAGCAATCGAGTCATATCCCAATTACTTTGTAGTCATCAGAAATCAACATAACAGAAAAAAAAAACTAAATTTATATTAAGTAGTAAACAATTTGAAAATTTCCCTGAACATTTTTATTGGTCGGCCAAATACGAAACATATATCTGTCGAGATTTCAGAAACAGTACAGAGCGTATGGTACATTTTCAATTTTTAGAACGATTGAGAATCCATTTAGGTTAATGATCATAAACACAAAACCTAATTAAACAAACCTATACATCCATTACAAAATCTGGTAATAAACACACCTGAACTTCAACAGCTTGACGGTTAACAGCGGCACCTGATACATAAACAATCAATCAGATTTAATTATCAACAATTTTCATCAGCAATTTTAAAACAGAGATCTTGTACCTGATAGAAGACAATTGACTGCAGAGCTCTCTGAAAACACTACATGTAATCAAAATCCCCAAATTAGATCCCTAATTTCTAAAATTAAGCAAATTAACACAAATAAAGCTTTTAAATAAAGCAAACTTCAAAGTAAGATAAAACATAACATGAAATAAATAAATTTCAACCAAAATCAACCAAATCAAAACAAAATTACAGAATCCTGAATTCAAACCGTTACATAATAAAATTTGATAAATTTAATTTGATCAATTTAATTGATTCGAGATAAAGCAAAACCAAACCTCATGTATTATTTACTAAATGATTTAAACTTCCAACTTGTTGTTAAAAGCGACCATTTTTATGCAATGAAAACGGGCTGGGGTTATTTTTTTGTATAGTAAAAGTCAACAACATTTCTGACAGAGTAAATCTGCAACACACAACATTAAGTAGACATTTCAGATATTTTTTTTTCAGAATCGGCCATATAAAGTTGGCATTTATAGAAGGGCAAAACCTCAAAACAAAAAAAGTTGCATTTATAGCAGCCAGAAATTGAAATTGATGACATAAACCATGCTCTCAAGTTTAGGTAAATTTATGCCAGTTCATACCAATCTACAAACAATTTAACCGATATTTTTTTTCCTTAACTAACCCTCGAACATCATTGCACCACAACATATATGACAATAATCAAATTTAAGATGAATCACATTGTCATCAAACAACGTCACTTATAACCTGATGTAATTTAAAGGGCAACATGAGTTATCTCAAACTTACCGATATCAATTGCTCATGGATAAAATCCATTAACTTTTGGCTTAACATGCAATCCCTAAACACATGAAAGTAAAATAATTTATTAATGACCCAAAAGATTAAGAAAGAATAATTGCATGGCATAAATTATAGTGCCATTTCATATAAACACTTACCAAATACCATCACATGTCAACACAATAAACTCATCATCCTCACATAGCTCAGGCTAACAAAAAATAAAAATGCATGATCAAATAAAAATAATCCATAAAAAGTTACATATTGAGTGTGCAGAGGGACTTACAGTGTTGACATCAGGATTATCCGTATCCATCCTGTAAAAGTATCCATAGTAGCAACTATTCAATAATCTTAATCAACAACTCTATAAACTCAATGAATTAATCATAACTTCAAAATTAAACAACAAATTTATTGTTCTCAATAACCAAACTCAGAACCACCATGTTACCAGCGAAAAAAAACTATTTGCATCAATAATTTAAATTTGAATCAAGTAATAACAGGAACCAATCATACATCAGAAATCTTAATCAAGTAATTTCACATATTCAATACATAAACCATATTAAGTAATCAGTGTTCTATAAAATTCTTGAAGAAAATTAAAAAGATTGAAACCCTAAACAAACGAACTGAAAAATTCAAAGACGCCTACTAAGTAATACCTTTCTGAAAGAAATTCATCACAAAAAAGGCAAGAGCCGTTGTTAATTGGTATCCTGTTGTCCCTTTTAATGTTGTTAAGGATAATCACTACAGAGAAAGAAGTGCGTTAATGCAGCCATACAAAAATCGGATTATTAGATACATAAAAGTAATAAAAATTGGATTCGAAAGCGAAAACTGAAACTGATTCATTGTTCTACGTCACAAAACAAAACATAACAAATTAGAAACCCTAACGCAACTGTCAAGAGAATGCGGCTACTACACCATCGCTGTTGGTGTCATCGTTCTCCGTTATAAATCACAAAATAATTGATTAAAATAAGATGTTTATAACTAATATATCAAGTATTTGTCATTTATCAATTCAATTATAAAAAAGATTGACTCGAAAATATGCCTCTTTTGAATCTTATAATATCATCTTTACCCTTGAACAAATACAGCAAGCTCAAATCATATCGAGTTCTAATCCATACCCTAAACCCAAAAATTAACCATAAACAAACGCTCGTTAATACTATCATGACCCTTCGATATGATGATAACTATAATAATCGTATCAATAATTCTTAGATAACAATTGAATACGGTGAGACAATAAAAAGATTAAAAATGCCTTTATATAGTTAATTAACTGATGGAATTGTACCTCTGGACGATTAGATACGCATAACAAACAAAAGAATGGTGAGATCAAAGCTTTGTGATGAAACACCATAATATCATAAATCAAACACAAAAATCAAGAATCTCGAATAAAGCTAAACCCCTAAATCGAAAATCTAGCTAAACCCCTTACTTCTCTGAAATCATGAAATCTTCTGTCGAATCACCAAAGTCGATTAAAAATCATTAGCATATGCGATATAGGATCTGAGAGAGATGATTCAGATTGTTTCTTTCAAACAATGCATCTCATAGTTTACCAATCAACATTATCTAAACAAAATTCATATAAGATCATCCCAAATTACAAATCATCAGCCCCAAAAAACAACACATAACACACTAAAAGTAACAAAAACATTAAGTGCCTTATTCTTTCCATCGGGTAATACTTGTATGGTCAATAACAAACAACACATAACACACTAAAAGCAATAGCATTGACACACCACAACATCCCCCACACCACAACAAACAAACACACACACATACACAGATGTACCGTAAGGGTTAGGGGATCACATCAGAAGTAGGTTCAGATTTAGTAATCGGATAAGATCGTAGGAATGCAATAGAAAAACGAAAGAAATATAATCGACAATCAACCATAAAAATTCAAGAATCAAGATGATTAATGGAAGATTATTGAGATTCTTACATTGATTTTGAAGTTGTAGGTGGAGAGGATCATAAGAGAGAGATGATTTGAGTGAAACCTTGAACCACACGAAGGATCGATTGACTAGATCTGATGATGTTATTTGCAGTTAGGGTTTCAGAAAGAGCAGAGGGAAAATGATTGAATGTCGTGAGGAAGAAGAATGAGAGAAAAGAATATAAAGGACCGACATTGAAATGGTGTCTTGGGATGAGTTAAATGAATTCAAAATTCAAAATTTGAAATACCTGATTTTTTTTTTGCAACTCTCCTTTATATTATATATAGACATCAGCAGATCCAATGTGACATACCTAATTTGATGACACATAAGCAAAATTACATCAGCATTTAACCTCCTTTTATAGATAAGATACATTCTAGAAAAACAATATAATACTTTTCCTTAAAATAATTTTCAAGTCTTATGATTAAAAATACACCGAAAACTTACGATAAAAACAAATCTGCAATTTTTAAACCATTGGGACCACGCGTGTAATTAGTAAACCATTGGGACCAAGTCTGCAATTTTTGAAAACCACAGGGACCAACCAAGCATTTAACTCATTAAAAATACACCGAAAACTTACGATAAAAACAAATCAAACGTCATCTACAATCTTCTTCTTGCAAAACCTCCTCCACCGCCACCGTGAGTGCCACCGCCGTCATCTTCTTCAACTGCCATTCTCAACCCTCACTTACCACACATGACAACCTCTACAACAACGCTAACCAATTCACCGGACTCTCATCTCTCCACCGCCGCCGCCGCCACCGTCCCCACCCTCCTCCACCTCTCCTTCAACCAAGACTCCGCCTGCTTCGCCGCCGGCACCGACCACGGCTTCCGAATCTTCAACTGTGACCCCTTCCGCGAGATTTTCCGGCGAGACTTCCCCTCCGGCGGCGGCATCGCCGTCGTCCAGATGCTCTTCCGCTGCAACATCCTCGCCCTCGTCGGCGGCGGCCCAAACCCTCACTATCCAATCAACAAAGTCATGATTTGGGACGATCACCAAAGCCGCTGCATCGGCGAGTTATCCTTCCGCTCGGAAGTGAAATCTGTTCGTCTTCGGCGTGACCGGATAGTTGTGATTTTATTACAAAAAATATATGTTTATAATTTTGCGGATTTGAAGCTTTTGCAGCAGATTGATACGTTTGTGAACCCTAAGGGTTTGTGTGAGGTGTCTCATGTGGCTGGGGCAATGGTGTTGGTGTGTTTAGGCCTGCACAAGGGGCAGATTCGGCTTGAGCATTATGGTTCTAAGCAGACCAAGTTTGTAATGGCCCATGATTCCAGGATTGTGTGTCTTGCTCTTACTCATGATGGGAGCTTGCTTGCTACGGCCAGTAGTAAGGGGACGTTGGTTCGGGTTTTTAACACGCTTGATGGCTCCTTGGTTCAAGAGGTATTGGTTTTGTGTTTGTCTATTGAGTTGATTATTTATTTATGTGTTTGAGTTTTCAGTTTATTGGTTGTATGTATGAGTTTAGGTTTGTTTCCCGAGTCTCATTTAACAGGGGAGGGGAAAGAAAAGAGATGAAAATATGAAAAAACCATGTTACCGATATTTTTTAAGGATAGAAGGGGAGGGGAAAGTGAAGAAAATTTGTACGTATATTTATCCTCCCAAATCGGAGAGATTAGGAGAGAAAATCTTATTAATTACTAAATTACTCTCATATCTAATTAAAATGTTTTATATTTTAAAAGGTATAATGGTAAAATTGTTTCTTTCTTTTCTTTTCCTCCTAACTCAGAACACATAAAATGCTTGATTTCTTCTTTTTTCCTTTACTTTTCATTAAACTCGGGAACACGAAAAAAATCACATCTTTTCCTTACTTCTCTTTCTTAATTCATTTTCCTTCTCCTCCCCCAGTTAAATGAGACTCGGGAACACAACTGATACCCAGGGTCGGTTTAACCTTTTTGGGAGCTAAATCAGATGCTAAAATCGAGGATCTTTACGTTAGAATAAAAGTATTTTGTTTCTTAGGATTCACCATTCAGACATGTGGGAATATGATGGCGCTATCTTTTTTGTATACGGTTTCTTAAAGGCACACAATTTGACGTATTAGAGTTGGAGTTAGTTCTAGTGAAAAGAAAGGTCTTCCAAGTATATTGCTTTTTTGTTCTCCTTGTCAAAATTTGAAAACTAAACGAAGTTAATCTTTAAATGTTGGGGAATCATTAAATATGGGGAGTGGGGATCCAAGCTTTAGCTTAGTTTTTTTGTTTAGTTAAGCCGCGTTTGCTGATAGCAAGACTTGTTTAGATGTTGGGTCATTAATAAAGTAACATGTATTATGTGTAGACGAAGAGAATGCTATGGTGGATGTGTTGGTACGCGAAGAGGGGCAGGATTAGATTTTTTACTTCAATGAGAAGTAAAACAGTTTGGTGTTAATAGATTTAGTTTGAAATCATATTGATGAGATATTAAAGCCATTTTGCATCAAAGATCCCCCTTTTTTGTGACATCCCCCACCAATACCCTGCTACTTTGCTAACCAATGGAGCCAGGTAAAAGAAGCTGAGTAGCAAACCCATGGAAGCTGGATTCGAACGCTAGAAGGGAATTGGGCACGTACCGTTGCGCCACCCCTTGAAGATTATCATCAAAGATTCCATTGCTTCTAGTGATGGTGGAATTTAACATCTGAATAGGAGTTAT